>PVIY010004705.1:0-100485 GCA_004026745.1 Myrmecophaga tridactyla
CAGACTATCCCTCAACTTTCCTATACCTTCATCTCACCCTTTTGCTTGTCTGAGTGGTGGGGGACATTTTGAAAGTCTGTTCTGAGCCTTTGCAGTTCAAAAAAGATAGCATGCTAGATAAAAATGAGTGGCATTATTAGGAGAAAAAGAAATTCCTACAGATATCTTGTTTCTTTCTCTCCGTAATGCTTTCAGTTCTAAGAGTCCATGGGGAAGAATAGGTATTGAACATACCAATGGACTGTCACCAAGGTGTGCTTTGGACATACTTAAAACAGTACAATATTTTGCCCTTCTTTTTAAGGTCAGAGTTTGCCTTAACAAAGAGAAAATTGGATTAATTGGCAAATATATTGAGATTCCATAATTTGGGAAACTCTAGATTGAGTGCATGCTCCCATGTTTGGATGTTGGCGTGACCCTTTCCATGTGTAGTATTTTCTTTGATTTTTTTTCTATGGAATTATAAGGATGTCTTCTGGCCAAATTACATTGGCAGGAACATTAATATGTTACTAGTTAAATTCACATATGGTCATTTCCCAGTAGTGACAAAAATGTCCCAGTTAATGTGATTTAGTTCTGCTCCTTAATTTATAAAATAAATATTTTCTTTAGCATCTTGCTTTAGAGATAGATTCTGTGCTTCACCTGATACTATGCATCTGTATTTTAAAATAAAACCTTTTATTGCAGAACGGTTTTATGCCATTTAATTCCAGGCTTACCTTCTGAATTTAAAAATCATTTTGGCTGCTCTTTACATCCCTACTGTTTCCCTGAAGTAGCTAAAATTGCTGCTATTCTTTAGTGGTTTTTGAGATCATATTATTTTGCCTTAAATTCTTTGAAAAACTCTATATGCTTTAATGCATTTTGAATTTTTCTTTGGAAAAGTCTGTATGCATTTCAGGACACAATTCTCCTGGGGATAAATAGTAAGATTGCAGAATGCTGCCAGGGGGCCTAACTTTTGAAAACAAAGGGTAAGAAAATTGTTGTCACATTTCCTTTGCCTTGTTTTCATTTGATTTTCCGCAGCTACTAATTCTTTTTTTTTTTTTTTCAGTTATATTAAATCACTTTGTGACCAGAGCAGATAGGAGTATTCTCAGGGCTCACTTAGCTTTCAGTGCTTAACTCTAAAAACTAGATTGGATCCTGAAGTCTGCAGTGTTTTAATTTATTTGTTTGTTTTAGGGGAAGTAGAGAGAGAGATTAGGTGAGAAAAGAAAAGCATTTCTTATGAATGGAAGATTTTCAAAGAAAAATAATGTTATTTCAATAGTATAAAGTTGAGATTAGAAGAAAAAAGGGAAAGAATTTGTCAGTAAAACTACTGAATAGAAACTATGGATCCTCCGTTTAGGAGTAAACATCGGAGTAAGACATTTGTATGCTTAAATATTATTTCCTCATGGGAACCGTCTCCAACCTTTTAAAGTAGGTTAGTTTGCCTCTTGTATTTCCTCATGGCACCAGGTATTTTTTCCTTCATGGGACCTATTGCAGTAGTAATTGTAATTATTCTCTTAATCACAATCTTTGTCTTCCCATTAAACTTTTCTTTACGAGTATTCCTACCAAAACACATAGAGGCTCAATGCATGAAAAATAGAACACAGCATAAAGATCAAAAGGCAGACCATTAGATGAATGAAAAATAAATGGTTTGCATGTCATCATGTGAGGGCAAAATAATACAACTTTTATGATGTTTCTTCAGATGAAAAACAGTCAGTACCGCTGAAAAACAAGATGATTTATATCCAGTATCAGTGCAGTGGTGTATTTTCTTCATACTGATGAATCACTCACTTAAAAGCATCTCTTGTTTAGTTCCATTATTTTCAAAGCACTTATATATTTGCTATCTTGTTTTTACCTTTGTCTTTGTAAGGGGTTTTAAGTAGGAACTCATACCTACTTTATTGATTAAGAAAAGGAATAATGCTGAAGAGAGGCTAAGGGGACCTACCTAAATGTTCATAGTATGAAATAAAAGAAGTTCTTCAATTTTGACTCCCAAACTGACTCTATTCTGCCAATTTAACTTAATGTATGTGTTTTCCCTCTTTAAGAGGTCAGTGAAAGGAAAAACCCTTGATGCTATGCTGCAGTCGTGCAGTAAGAATTCTCAATTAAGAACGGCCACTTAATTCAAATGATTAAAATGTTGCTGTCTTTGTCAAAGTCAAAATTGATTTTGCTTAATGAAGCTGACAAAGAAGAAAATGCTTGGTGAAGAGACAGTGCAGGATTATAGATGGTATAAAAGCTTATAGAAAAAGTGTGTCTAGATAAAGTTTGTAAGTTGAGGGATCTCTTATTAGAGATTATCAGTCTAAAATGAACACAATTCATAAGAAGTGGCACCAGTATGAAAGTCCCTTTTTTCACTTTCCATTTTTTCCCCACAGCTATTACTGTGTGAAAGTTGTACTTGGATTATAAACCAAATGTCGTTTATTTAGACTGGCTTTTGTTACTTATAGTTTATTCTGGCTGACAAATGAATTTATCTTGGCTTATTTAGCGTATTATGAAATAATTTTTAATAAAAATATTAAGAAGTAAATAATAAAAGGGGAGACCTTCAACTTGGGCTTGGAAATTAAAGTCTCATCTATTCTTTTATGAATGTAGAAAATGTAACCTGTCCAGTTACAGAGTTAATACATAATTGGGTGCAATAATGATCTGGGAAAAGCTAGAAAGTTGGTGTAGTGGAAAGTCTATTGTCCCTCAAGTCCAAGTTCTGCCTATCAAGTGACCTTAGGAGGCTCATTTAAATTATTTAAGCCTCAGTTTCCTTATCTATTAAAAAGAAAATAAAAACACCTACTTCAAAAGGTAGAAGGGATATTTAGAAAAGTATTGTCTAAATTGCAAATGCTTAAGCACATGTAAGGTATGACTGTTAAGTGAAAAAGACATTTACAATACATGTAAACTTTAAAAATATATCAGTAGGCAATAGTTAAAATGTGATCACCTTAATTTCTAGAGTTATGGCTGTAATAAGAGTATCTATCTGATACTTGAGCTGAATGAGATCAAGTTTGAACTACCTTGATACCTCAGTGTATTGCATTTTGAATTGGTTGCTGCAGTTCTGAGTACCCTGGTTTGAATTCCTGTCTTGAAGTTTTTGCAGTTAGGAGGTACATCATGAGTCTTGCCTTATGCTAAGAAAAGTATCTTTATGTACCCTTCTGAGCTACTCACTCCCTGTGAAATTTAGTAAAACTTCATTCTTCCAGAAAAGCATATCTAGATATTCTCTAGAAGATAACTTCCTCATCTCCAAAGCCTTCAGTGCAATGTGTGTGTATGTGTGTGTGTGTGTGTCTGCATGAGAGAAAGAGAGAGAAAGAGAGGGAGATGTCTAAAACCAAGGTGTTTGTTTTATAATATGTTATGACTTTTTCGGGGATAATAATCACAGCAGAAAAATACATAGTTGTTTTGGAGGTTGAAATGTGGTATATTTATTCACGTGTATTCCAAGTGAAATTTTTACTTTTCAAAACCACTTCTTGCCCTCTCCTCTTGCCCTTAAGTCTCTAGAAATGAAGAATTTGTTTGACCCATGCTGAATTGTATAGAAATTGTTATTGAAAGCCACAAGTACCCTTTAATACTTGTGGTTCAATACAAACTTCAGTTTATTCATTCAGATTATTATATGAAAGTATTTTAATTATGCCTTGTTTTAAACAAATGTCATGGGCTAAGCATGTTAGAGTATTATTATTATTATTATTATTATTTTTAGAGTATTATTTTTAAAAAAGTATTTTATTTCCTGAGTTTTGTCTCCAACTGAGAAAGAATTACAAGTCTCTTTCTAGGCCTTTAACATTTACTGCCAAGCCATGTAAACGTACGTTTATTAATAATTAATTGGTCAGTAAATTCTCCCTTCCATCTTTTAATTCTTATAATGTGATCAGGGTTATAAAATGAAACTTATCTTATTTCACCCATTTATCTACATGATGGAGCTGGGTGACTGAATATAGAGGAGCCATTACTGTCAGGCTTTTTAATATGGTTTACAAAGCAGCTGATCTGATTTATTTTGAGAATTATCAAACACTTAATGCACGAGTCTTTCCAAGTGGGGAAATTATTTACTGTTTTTTAACAGTTGGTATAAACAGTGAATCCATTGGTCTAAGAAGATAGATTTGACCTGCCGTTGTCGTTGGTTTAATAGTCTTGGCCTCTTTGTAATTTAAAGGATACTAACCAATTAGAGAAAAATGATATTGTGCCATATGTGAATAGAGAAGACTCTGACATCAAAAACAGAGAAGGAAGAAAACAGGGCCTAAGAGGGAAAGGAAGAGATTTCTTCCTCTTTTTTTGGACACCTGGAAGCCATCTTGTGTCCAGATTTTTAAATAAGCTAGTTTGGGTTTCACATTCTTCTATCACATTTTCAACACCCTAATCTTATTTTCCCACACTGCACTTTTTAAGCCCCACCGAACCTGTTCTCCTCTCAGAAATGTTCTCAGGCACCTCAGCATTCTCTTTATCTTTGGTTCTCCCTCACATCACCACGGAAGAGAGCAATTTGATTGAACTACTTCTCATGAGTGTATAAATGATGCATAATATGAACATAACCCTAACCAGAACAGATGAATCTGCATTTTAAAAGAGGGATGCTTGAGTGACTAACTGTGGGGTTTTAAGCAGCATAACAAAGCAAAGTGAAAATACTCAGCAGAGACGCGCTAAGGGCAGGAGACCCCCAGGTGGTGAAGGCCAACTTCTCCTTTTAGTGTGCTGCCCAGAGGGTATGCAACCTCGCTTTGTACCTGTTCTCGTCCCCCTGTGAATCCGCAGGTTATCAAAAGTGAAGTTCCCTCTCTGATTGCTCCAAGACTGCAGGGAAAGAGGGGAAGAGAGCAGGAGCAGAGGGCATTATTTTCTGCTTTTCATCAGGTGCATTTACAAGTCGAGGACAGTCTGGGTAGTTCTCCTGAGATATCTGCCCTGCCACCGTGCGTACATGGGGACCCAGGAACAGTGAAGACATCAACAATAATGTTAACAACTATGATTTCTGATTGTCTAACTAGGCTGGATATTTCACACGCGTTCATGACTTCATTCAGTCTTTACCTTAATCCTGAGGGAGTGAAATATGATCATTTTTGCAGACAAAGAGGGCAGGGCGTGGATTGGCTAAATAATCTGCCTAGGGTTGCACAGCTAGTAGGTGGTGGAGTTGGGATTCAGACCTGGGTTTGTTGGATCCTGAAGCCTCTTTTCTTTTTGTTGTCATTTTCCCAGAAACAAGTGAGATTGATATTAACTCAGGATCCGCAAGTGGCTCCTACCTCCTTGTTTTCCATAGGCTGAGGTAGTGGACTAAACTGAGGAAAAGAGAGGCTGACAGCTTGAGTTCTTTCTATGTGCTTTTCCCCATGCCACCTCACCAGGCTCACAGTATGTTTCAGGGTCTGCTTCTACCACAGATACTGATCGTTAACAGGCTTCCTGGGACTCCTGCTCTGAGTCCGTCCTAGACTTGGTATTTAGGGACCTCCTCCCCTCTTTGGTGCATTTAGGATAGAAACAGGGAGGAGTGAATTAATGCATTGAGCTGATAACCCTGTTACTCTTCTCATGCTCACTGTGAATAGGGCCTCCTGTCACAGAGTTAGAGAAAGTTTTACCTCTTCACACCATTTAGCTGTTTGTGTTTCTTACTCCATGGGGAAGCTTTCATTGTTTAATTCTTTCCCTATAAAAACACCTAATGAGAAGCCTACGGCTTTAATGTCTTTGTTCCTCAGCTCAGGACATCCGCAGGTCTTTGGTTGTGGTTGTACCACCAGTTATTCAGGTATTTCAACAATTGGTTGTATTAATGTTTTGTCTTTTTTCCTTTTTTCTCTTTTTGAAGGGGTCAGGGAATGGTCAGTGGTTCCCTGATTGCTATATTTGGAACATAAAATGATCTGCTTGTCTCAAGTGAAGAACACTCAGAAGACTTGGCAAAAGATTTGCCTTTGCCAGTGTAGGCTGGCAGCCACCTTTGCTTTTCCAGTACTTTCCCGTTGGCGAGCTTCAACTTCCTTTATTCCCCCTGTTAAGTGAACCAGTGAATGGAGTGTTCTTTTTACTAAGTCATCCTTCATGCAGATATACATACTTTAGTGAAGCCCAGAGCTGAAGGAAGAGAATTATTCCACTATGATGAATTTGCACATAAGTTTATGATCCTTCCCCTGTTGTCCAAAGATCATCCTTCTACAAGTATACTTTTGGATCAGAAACTTCATCACCAGTGAAGGCAATGAAAATACGGTAAAAAAAAAAGACAAAAAACCCTGTCCGGGAACCTGGATGACCCGTTGTGGTCCCATCTTTTCTGATTAAAAATGTAATTCCATTGATAAGTTCTTTTATTTTGTGGGCTTTAGTTTCCTACTTCATCAATGAAAGTGATTATCCAAGAGGAACTTTTATGGCTGGTCTTACATTCTATAATCCAAGATGGAAATAAAACAGGGCTCATAGAGGTGTATTCTAGGACTGAAGATAATAAGGATTACGGTTAAGGAATATATTATAAAATGCTCATTGGAGCAACAGCAAAACATAAAGTTGCATCTGTAAGTCACAGATTGTATTGAGATGTGCTAGAAAGAGTATGGATTTTGGAGTCCATTTCTATAGTTTACTTTAAAACACTTCATCATGAGGGTGCTATATTGTATTTGTGTCTGTCTAAGCTGTATTCCAGGGTTGTCATTGTCTTAATCTGAGAGTACACATCTCTGAAAGCTAAGCCTTTACCAAATGGACAAACTCTAGAGGTACTTACTAGTATCTCTCTCTCTTTCCTGTCAACACCAGAGGTTTTCCTCATTAACTGATGAATATCAGAAGTGGGTTTTCGTTGGTGAAATTCAAGGCTTAATTAGCATAATGTGTGCTGAGAAGAGTTTTCGTTTTTGAAATAAAAAGTAAGTTTCAAGATCCATGGATTGGTATAGACATCTAGTGAGGTCTTCAGGAATGGCTGTGCAAGCATGAATCCTAAGCCAGTCAGCTATCATTCAGAGCATTTTGATTGCCTGGTGCCTGCTTAAGGATAACTGAATTTTCTCTCTAGATTGTTGCCTGAAGTGTATTATCAGAGCCCTAGAGAACAGAAAGCTGGGACCTCACTGAGCTTATAAACAGGTATAAAGAACTGTTTGTGTGTTCTACAAGTGTACTTTTGGGTCAGAAACTTCATCACATCATCAATGTTAATTAACATTTTGTTATTAAATTAATAAATTAATATTTTATTATTAAATTTGCTTTAAGACTCACTTTCATATCTGCTGGTAAAGACCAGGTAAAGAAACCTATATCCTTCACTTACTTCTAACTTTGGTGATGGCTGTGAAAAAGAACCTCATGGTTATGGATGGCCAAATTAGCTTAGAAGAGTTTGCATAAAAGAGAAAAAAAAAACTGTTGAGACTCTGCCGCTTAACCACTATATAAGTTATTTAGTCTTTCTGGGTCTTGGTTTTTCTGTCTCTACCTGACCTCAACTGGTGATTGTGATTACTGAAAATACATTACGTAATGTTCTTGGCAGAGCTCTTTGAACATTGGAATTCCTTTAAAATTTTTATATTCCGTATGTTTCCTAAGGTCAGGATGAAGGGAGGGTTGGCTATGATTAGGATTTGCCTGGAACATTTGTTCTTGGTCAGGTCCTGGAAGAAGCCGGTGATATTAGACATGGCCCTTCTGAACTATAGAAGCCACAGAAATTGCTAGGTGGATACCTGATCCAAGTTGGATGAGTTAGATGATCTTTCCTAGGAATCTGGAAATTGTCAGTGTACTTGGTGTCTTTGCAGCTGGAGCTGTATGCATGTTTACATTTGGGAGCTGTGGGGAAGCTACACGAGATCCAACTGCATTTCTTGCCCTGGCTATGAGAAAGAGAGGCCTTTGGTTCTCCCTGATAAACATCCAGGTTTTGTTTTAAGTTATCTCCAGTTAGTTTCTATTGGCTTTAACCCTCAAAAAATCTTAACCACTATTTTCAAGGTCATTAGTATTGCCTGATTAAGTAGACTCAGTACGTCTTAGTCAAGCTGTCAGCAGAATTTTGTGTTTATGTTTGTCTCCCTCTAATGTTACACTGGACTTTCCTGATTGACTTTCTTCTGCATTGGTGATTCCCTTCTAGTATCCTTTGCTAGAGTTGCCTTCTCTTCCCACCCTTCAAATGTAAAATCTCATAGCTATTGGCTTACTTTTCTTCTGTTTGTTCACACTCACTCTTGGGTGATTACAACTAGTTTGATGGCATTAGGTACTATCTACTTAGTTAAATATTACTTATTTGGTAATGACTCTCTCCCAAATTTTAATTTTTGCCTCAGCCTCTTCCCTGAGTTCCAGACCTGTATTTCTAACAGCAGAGTTAAGTCCTCTACTTGAATGCCTGTTAGGTACTTCAGATTTAAAGTGCTCCAAACTGAACTCTTGACTTCTCGTTCCCACCTGTTTCTCCCTCTCTTTCCTCCCTCTTAGTAAATAGCACCAACGGTGATCCAGTTGCTTGGCTTAACAATGGAGTCACGCTTGGCTTCTCTCTTTCAATTTCATCCCATATCCTCTCCATTAGTAATCCTCCAGGCTCTACCTTTGCAATATGCACTAATTCTGAATCCTTCTCATGATCTTTACCACTTCCCCTGGTCCTTGCCACTGCCACTTTCACCTGGGTTCCTGCGGTAGCCTCCCAGCTGGTTTTCCTGCTTTTGTCCTTGTTGTCTACTGTCTCATTTCAGCAAAAGTGTTATATCATGTCCCTACTCTACTGAAAACCTTCCCATGAATTTTCCATCTCAGTCTTGGTAAAACTTTGACATTCTTAGTGTGATTCAGGTTGGGCTAATTAGATTATCTTTCCTAGGAATCTGGAAATTGCCGGTGTACCTGATATCTCTACATATGTGCTCCAACTTCTTGCTGCCTCTCTGGCTCATCTCCTATGACTTCTCTCCTTGTTCCTTCCAGTTCTCCTTGCAAATCAATCATGTAGCACCACTGTCAATCCTCTGTGAGTCCTCCCCGGAGTGTTTTATTTCTGTAAATTCACACGGCTCCTTCCCTCCCTTATGTCAGATCTCTGCTTATGTGTCCCTTACCCAGAAAGACCTGCCCTAACCTCTGAATTCAAAATCCCCCTCCACCTCACACTCTGTTTTTCCATATCTGTTTTGTTTTTCCTTGTAGTGCATATCAATATCACTGCCAGCAAATGTGTGTTATATTTGTTCATGAATGGTCTCCCCTATTAAAATGTAAGCTCCATAATTTAGAATCTCTCTGGTTTATACCTGTTTCCCCAGGACCTAAGAGAGTGCCTTTTCTACAGTAGGTGCTCAACAAATGTTAATTCTAGTTTCATTAAGTGTTTTAATAAATTCAGCCAGGAACTTTTATACACTTAGTTATTGAAAAATACTAAACTTTGCTGTTAGGTATAAAACATCTGGCATATTTCCATAATTTTAAAATGATTTTTTTTTCATGTTTTATAATCCTAGTTCAAGTTGCATCTTATAATGGATATGCATGTTTAAACATGATAGTGAGTGGTGGTGCAACCTCCTGAGCTCTTATTAAACAAGGTTCTCTTCTAGATTGTGAATTTTAAACAAGCTATGAAACCTGTAGTTGGTAGGGTAACCAATATATTTCTGGCCTTATCCAATAGTATTTAGTAACAGAAGATGCTGAGCTTATTATTGTTTGAAACTATTTTTTTTTTTCCCAACAAGTCAGAGGTTTTGTGCTGGTTATTATGTCTCATGATTCTGTAGATCCTAAAATTCTACTGACAGATTCTTAGAAATTATTTCTGTGATTTTATAAAGTATGTTTTCCTACACAAGTGATACGTGGTTGGTTGGTGGTTTTGATTTATCGAACTGTGTTAGTTTTATCAATGTTGCAAAAATACTGTTACATAAAATATGACATTTTCAAAATCCTATGCTATCTTCCATTTACTCATATTTTTAGAATTCTACCTTCATTTTGACCACATTGTCATGTGTTCAGTTTATCTAAATATTTTCCAAATGTTGAACTTCAATGGTAAAAACATGATTTTGCAGCTCTTTACCAAAAGTATGTTTCATAATTTATTATACCACTCTTAGAATAATTATTTAGGTAGATATGCTTATATGTAGAAAATACATAAAGATACATTGATTTTGTATGTAATATAATATAGTTCCTTAATATTTGTGACAAGTAAACAATTAGTTAGTTTCTAAATAGTTTAGTTCTCCCCTTTTAATTTTTAGCTTTTTCTTTACAGACCACTGTATCTTAATTTAGTATCTTAAACAAAAATCCTTTATATTTTCAGAATTATAAATAAATCCTGTGCCTTGTTGCAAATCTGGACAAGAAAGAAAAGTCTTGAGGCAGAGATGACTAGCTGCATTCCTACTCTGTTCTCCCTTTCTTCATTAAGGAAAAAGCAACAAGAGCACCACTCCCACCAGTTAGATTAGATTTACACACTGCCTCCTATCCAAAGACTTCATTCCTTTGTCATGCTTCATGTGGCTATGTTCTGGCCAGAGGTGCTGCGGGGTTCTTAGGGCAAATCTTAACAATTAGAAGATGCCTTTCTTCTTCGCCTTTCCCTCCACCTTGCTGCTCAAAATGGGTATCCAATGGCCAAAGCTCCACAGCCGTATTGAACAGTAAGGGATGGCAGAGTGGTGAACTAGAAGGAGGTTGGGTCCATGATAACTTTATGAAGACTTCATGCCAGTTCTGGCTTGCCACCCTCCAGGCTTTTGTTTTTAACGTGTAAGAAAAGAATATATCTATCTTGTTTAGACCACTGTTATTTGCAGATAATCATCTGTCATCTTGCTATGTAGAGATAACAACTGCTTTCCTTCTTCCAGTCTTTTCCTATGCCTATGTACTGTATACACACACAGGCACATACAAAACATACAAACACAGAATTGAGGTTAAAGTCTTTATAGTGCCCTTTTTTGCGTTTACATATTTTGGCTCAATGTTGTATCTTTTTTTTTTTTTACATGGGCAGGCACCGGAAATCGAACCCGGGTCCTCTGGCATCACAGGCAAGCATTCCTGCCTGCTCAGCCACCGTGGCCCGCCCACAATGTTGTATCTTTAAATTTTCATGTCATAAAATGATTTTTAAACCTTTTTATATGAACATAACATATGTATACTGTAATTTATTTAATTGGTCCCCTATATTTGGAAAATTATTTTACCTTACTATATAGCAGTCTTTTATTTATTCTAGGAATGTTTTTACTGATATTTTAAATTACTGAAATATATGTATATGTCAGAAACCCTGTTTGAATGCAACCCATGTAACTCACTCTCACTTCTCTAAGGTTTTCCCTTTGAGAAAGATGCCCTGGTTTTGCTGTACCTTCATTCTCTCATACTTCCTTGAACCTGCCTCTTGTATAGCATGTGGCATTGCTATTATAATTGTGTGTATTCTTCCATGGTTCCCTCTTTTGACTTTGAGGAAAGTCTTGCATTGTTGGGTTTGGTTACTTACTGAATACTTGGTCCATTCATTAATCCTTCATGCCATAGCTCTGTGGGTTCTCGAAGCTTGAGATTCCTCACCTGTGATATAGGTATACATTTTTTTTTTTTTTAATTTGCATATGGGCAGGAGGCACCAGGGATCGAACTCCAGACCTCCAGCACGGCAGGTCGGAGCTCTGCCTGCTGAGCCACGGCAGCCGCCCAAGATATAGGTATACATTTTTCTCACTATGTATTAGTATCTTGAGGATAAATAAGATGCTATATATTGCTTAGTACAATACTGGACCCAAGGTCAATGTTAATAAATAGCCTGTTGCTTTCAAGTCTTAGCCCAAACCTTTTCAGTGAGGTCTGTCCTGACAACTGTGCTTAAGTTCCAAACGACCTTCACCCTTACTCTCACCCTTCCCTCACTTGACCCCCTCACTCTGCTTTTTCTGTAGGGTGTTTCACTTTCTAACGTACTATGAGTTTTACCTGTTTTTTAAGATTCATCGATTTATTGTCTATCACTCACTTCTAGAATGGAAGCTTGAATGAAGGCAGGGATGTTTGTCTGTTTTTGCTTACAGAAGTATCCCAAATCCATAGATCAGAGGCTGGCACATAAGAATCACTCAATAAACGTTTATTGAATGATGGTAATATTAATATATTTTAGATGTGTGGAGTGAATAATAATGTAAGAGGAGACTTGAAGAAATTTACAATTTTCTCTCTATTTGCAGTTTTAGTGGCTCTGTGAAAAGCACCTGTAACTTTTCCAGACACCAAAGGATATTTTCTAGGCTCCATATTTGGCCCTCTGTCAACATCTTCTGACCTGATATTAACAGATAAATAATTAAGAGATAAAATTTATATTATATTATGTGTCTGCAGTCATTTATATGCCCAGCTTGAATTAACCAAAAAAATTAAATCCGTATCCTTCTCTTTTCTTGACAATTTTATTCAGTCTCACCCTCAGACCTATCTAAGCCAATTAAAATATTCTTCCAATTTTTTTTTTTCATAGAAATTTCCGATAATACACTAGGCTGTGGTGTTTTGTTGAACTCAGCACAAGATTTTAGTTCTCTTTTGGGGGTAGGGAATGAGGGCCATGTGAGTTTTAATAGGTTTACCCTCTTATTTTTGTAGGTGAAAATAAGTGAGTCCATCTTATACTTTGATAAGGAGAAAATGGAGATACTGATAGAAAAGGACAAATGCAAATAATGCTATATTTATTCAATGAAACCAGAGAATGCTTGCTAATAAAAGTCGATATGTCATTCAATACCTAATTGTGTCATCATTTATGAGCAATGTTTACATGAGACATCTTTAAAAAGTCTGCCATATGGGAACTCAGACCATCATTTACTATGGTTAACAGCTTATATCTGGAGCTATTGCCATAAAGAATAGGCAGGAGGACCCAACAACAATTAAAAGGAAAATCTAAATAAGAGACTTCCTAAATTGATAGCAATAGTGTGGCATAGATTGGCACAATGGTAATCTACAGATACTGAAAGAGTAAGTTAGCAAGAGTCAGGCTAACTTAGAATATTATCTCTTTGCCCTATTAGCCAAAAGACCTGATCAAATTATTTTTTCATTCTGTAAAATTGCAGTAATTCTACCAAACTCGTAGGATTCATGTGAAAATCAAGATAATGTATACAAATGTCTAACACAGTTCTTAGCTGTTCAATGTATTAGTGCAATTAATAGTTATAATAATAAGTACATTCTTCTCTTTGGCTTTTCTGTCTTGATAATGTTTGTATCAATGACACATCTTTTTAATGATTATTATTCTGTAACATATTCTAATGTCTTAAAGGACTATATTCTACTTCCCCAGTTCTATTAAAAAATCTTTATTATATTATCAGTGCATAGAAATAGCTTTGATCAGCAATAGTGTTAACAGCAAACATGTTTGTTTTTACATTCCTTCCTAGTAACCAATTTCTTTTCTTACTATTTCTTTTTTGCATCTGAAACTTTTCTCCTGGGATTATTTCATTTTTCCAGAATTCATTCTTTAGCAGTTCCTTTGGTGAAGCACTGATGGCAGCAAAATCTGTTTTAATTGTTTAGATATATATTTATAGGGATCTTGTTTTTGAACGATAACTTTCTCTGTATGAAATTGTAATTGTGGAGAAGGGGTGTTTAATTACAGGCACTTCGGTGGTATATTATAATGTCTTCTGTCTTTCACAGTTGATGGGCAAATTTTGCTAAGTCAGACTTTTCCTTTGTGAAATACTGCTTTTTTTTTCTGTGGCTATGTCTATCTTGGTGTTTTGAAATTGCGTGGCAGTGTGTCTAGGTATATGTTTTCTTTTTTTTTTTTTTTTGCATGGGCAGGCACCAGGAAATAAACCTGGGACTATGGCATGGCAGGCGAGAACACTGCCTGCTGAGCCACTGTGGCCTGCCCTATGTTTTCTTTTTTAATGTGATTGGTATATGTAGTACTTTATGTACCTTGACTTTTGTCTTCTATCAGTTCTCTCTCTCTTCAGATGTTGCCTCCCTTCTCTCTACACTCTTTTCTGATTTTGTTTTTCTTAATTTATCTTGCATATTTCTCTCTTTCATGTTTTCCATCTTCTCTTTGTCTGTGTTTTTGTTCTGGGTCTATCTTTCAATTTCTCAATTTTATCTTTAGCTGCCTCTAATCTTCTCTTTTAAATAATCCATTGAATTTTCAATTTCAAAAATTGAAATTGGTTGTTTGTAAAATCTCCCTGCTTATTTTTGATAGTCTCTTGTTCCTGTTCCTTTTTGATACTATCTTTTTAATTATTATACATTCTATAACTGATCATCATACTATCTGAAGTCCTTGGCAGTCTAAGTCTTTTATTTTGTGGTTTCTGTTGTTACACTCAAAATGACTCGTTTACTGTGTTTGGGATTCCGAATTTATATTTTTGGTGAGCATATTGTTTGTGAAGCCTAAGGACCTCCTTTGGGGATCCTTTCCCCCAGAGAAGATCTTCATTTACCTTTTCCAGGAACCCAGCGTCGTTACTGACCCTAGAACACTGGAGCTTCCTTTGAGGGCCTCCGGCCTGACAGTGTCCTTTCAGTTTCTGTTCTCACCTCCTTGAGAGGCCAGACCTTAGTTTCAAAGTGAAAGCATCGATAAGCATTAGCTCAGGTGTAGTACCTCTCCCTACTCTGGGTAAAGCTTGAGCCTCCTGCCAGTCTTGGAGATTTTCCTCTTTAGTGAGCCAAGAACTGTAGTCAAAATTACATTTGTTGTACTTTATTAAGGATATAGTTATATTTTAATCAAGCTCCCTTCAGAATATCTAATCCTCCATACTACCAGAAGTGGATGCCTCTATTTAGTCCTAATTATTTTACTTTTGGATAAGATAAGTAATATGGGGCAAGTTGAGATATTTAAGAAAATAGCTTTTATTATTTTACTATAAAGCAAAATTCCTTTTGAAAGCTTTCTATTAACTTAAGGAAGTGAGATGTTTGGTTATAATAAATATTTCAACTTAATTTTACTAATCAGATGTTAAATTTTTGAGTATAAAATAAATTTTAACTTGATAATTGCACCGCATTGATTCAGAAAAAATCAGAATTTTTTTTTCATTTCATATGAGTTTTTGCACAGTCTTTAACTCACTGATCATCTTGTGGTTAATTGTCTAATCTCTACTACCTCTGTAATGTAAAAAGATAAAGTTTGTAGACTGAAAAAAAAAGTTCTCTTTTTTTTTTGCACCTATCTCAAATTATAGATGTAACTGAACAGTTATTTTAAAGAAAGAAAAAAAATTGTATGTGTCTTTGAAAATAAGAGAGTGGCATCCACAGACCGCAGAAATCCCTTAAGTAAAGAAAAGATAGGATTGGATCTACAAGAGGGACCTGTTGCAGTGAGGGAATTGGATTCGGAGAGGTCTCAATTGCTTGCAGCCCCCTTTTATTTTTTTAACTTTTTTTGTTGGGAAATATAACCTATATACAAAAAAAAGCAATAAATTTCCAAGTTTTTAACAAGTAGCTATATGAGAGATTTTAAAGTTTGAAATGGGTTGGGTTACGGTCCTATGATTTTTCATTTTTTCTTCTAGCTGCTCCAAGACACTGGAGACCAAAGGAAATATCAATGTAATGATTCAGCAGTCATACTCATTTGTTATATCCTATCTTCTCTGTTATAATCCTCCTTCTCTCTTTTTTCTTTTTTGTGAAAAATATATACAAAAAAGCAATAAATTTCAAAGTACATCACAACAATTAGTTGTAGAATAGCAGCCCCCTTCTTTATTCCTGCTTATTGCTTGTTCTGGGTAATAGTCAAGAGAATTGTTCACAACAGGCAAATGCAGTACATTTCTGGAATAGAATTGGAGAGGCAAACAATGCCCCATCTGGCTAGTGACTCTTGAAGCACGCAAATCGCCACATACACACCCAAACATCAGCTACTGCCATGCCCTGCCCCTCAGCATGTTCCACCGTTCTTCCAAAATCATCAGAAACAAGATCCAAATAAGAAACATCATTCACTTGGAAAAATAATGGTTTTAATAGTGGATTTGAAAATAAATGGTTTTGAATTGAGAACAAGTAGCAATCAAGAACCTCCAAATTCAAGGGAAAGCTGCCACTCTGAAAGAGATATACCATTCTTAATAGAGTGAATGATCAACATGAAGCATGCAATACTTGGACAAAATGTGAAAGCTTGAAGTATTACAGATATTCCCGGAGAAATTTGAGAAGACTACTCTTCAATGAAAAGGAACATAGTAGAAAACATGGAAATTTCTTATTTTCATTGGGAAAAAACCCAAGCCTCTGTATATGGCCTGTTTATTGCAGTGACCACAGAAAGAACTAGCAAGACAGAACCCTGGCCTCCAAAGTGGTGGGGTTTGTGCACGTCTGGGAGTGTGCTAGACCCTCTATTCGAGTGTGGAAAGTAAATGTAAAACTTCAACTTAAAAAAAGTCCGTGGTGATTTTTACTTATGTTTTATAGTGACATATTGTTTAATAGTGTACATGTATTCAGTTTTATACATAAAAGTATATGCACATATAGGAATGGCTCATTTTTATAAATGTAGTTAGCAGTTTCTTGATCACTGAGGTAGAGGGTCAACCTGACAAACCTATAAAATAATAAGTGTCAAAAGTGTTTTCATTAGCAATGCTAGTTCATATCATGGGGCAGTATCTTCAAGGTTCTAAGGGGAAATATATTTGAGACTTAAGGTCCAAATTGATTTATCTAGGAATGAATACTAAGTAGGTAATTTTGAAACTCCTCTACTTCCAAAATACTTGCCTTAAATATCTAGATATGTTAGTTGAGATACTTAGCTGATCTCTTTAGAGAGCAACAAAATTGTCAGGGATGAGAAACAAAGAGCAGATTGAAAATCAGATTTGAATGCAGGTGTTGATGGTATGTCCACTCGGAGCGTGTGTATGTGTATGCTTGTGTGTGTGAGAGAGTATATATGTGAGTATGCACGCGAGTGTGTGTATGAGAGTATATGTGTGTATGTGTGTATGAGAGTGTATGTGTGAGTATGCACGTGAGTGTGTATGTGTAACAGTATGTGTGAGTATGCATTTAAGTGTGTGTGTGTGTGAGAAAGAAGTATATGTTTTAATAATCTAGCGGCTTGCGTTCCAGTGCCCACACAGACTTGTAAACAAGAGGAAGAGAACTGAAACTGAGGATCCTGTATAAAGCTAGGAAAGCTAGGGCCCTTGAAAAGCTCTATCATCAATGACAAGGTGGGCTATACAATTTTGCCTACCAGCAAAAATAGGCTGCAAGGAAGTTTGTCTCTCTAAACCTGGGCTCTGGGTAGGGAAAAAAAAGGCTTTAGAGAAAATTTGTTACCATAGACTTACAAATCACATATGATAGTGGATAGAATTTATACTGTGTATTCCAGATACCCTTTCAACTAAGAAAATACCATCAGTATTAGTTCTGGGGCAAAAAGATGTTTTGGGCATGTGAGTAAAGCAGATTTCAAAATCTGACACAGGATTGCTGCAGGTTAAAAAAAAAGCCTGCTGAAGATGAGTTCAGAATCCAAATTAAAAAACAAAAGCAAAAACAAAACATGAACCCAATCCAACGTGAGTAAATTTAATCAACTACTGCTCATAAACCAGAATCAATAATGATAATTATTAAATTGAGGGGCTTAAAAACAATGTGTAACTTAATCTTTGGGCTACTATTATATTAAGCTAAGATTGGGGAGGTAATCAGAGTTAAAACATTCTAAGGTTTTTATGTTGTGCTGAGTGAACATAAATACAGATTAATATTAGACTTCGTGAAGTAAAGTTGGCTTGGAAAAATCTTAAAGTGCTAAAGAAGCAAACATAGAAAGTATAATTTGCAACCAATTAGAGTAACAGGGAATATAGAATGACTCCAGTCCATCAGAAGACAAAAGAGGGAAAAATCTGTGGTGACTAGAAAGCACAGGACGTTATCAAATGTATCAGCTTAAAGACAGAGATTGCCATATTGGACTGAAAAACAACACAATCAGCAATATTTTACTTCTAAGAGACACATAAAAAATGTAAAGACACAGAACAATTGAAAGTAAATAGAGGGGAAAAAATACACCAAAATAAAGCCAGAATGTCTGTATTAATATCAAAGAAAATTGAAATTAAGGCAAAATTTAAAATTAAGCACTATTCTACTCCTAAGAGACACATAAAAAATATAAAAACAAAACAGAACAATTGAAAGTAAATAGAGGGAAAAAGATACACCAAAATAAAGCCAGAATGGCTGTATTATTATCAAAGAAAATTGAAATTAAGGCAAAAAATATTAGAAACAATGAGGGTTTCTAAAAAATGTTAAAGGACCAATTCACTAGGAGAATTTAACAATTTAGATGTCATGTACCTCCAAATAACATAGCCTCTAAATATCTAAAGCAAAATGAATAGAATTACAAGGAGAAACTGGCAAATTGACAATGAGAATAGATGAGTCTTTAATGTATTTTGTCAGTAATCAGTTGATCAAGCTTGTGTCTTTCACACTTTCTCGTGCACCAAAATTCCTTGGAGAACTTGTTAAAACACAGATTGCCCGGCCCCTCTAGGTCTGGGGTGGATCCTGGGGATTTGCTTCCTCAGCGATTTCCCTGGTAATTCTGATGCAGCTTGTCATTTTGAGAATCACCTGATCAAACAACTTCAAAATTAGAGACAAGTAAGGATGTAGGAGACCTCAACAGCAATTAGCTAACTTAATTTAATGAACACATATAGAAACCTGTACCCAGTAACTAGAGAATAAACTATTCAATTTTACATAGAATATTTACAAAAATGGACCAAATAATATGAAATAAAGCCAACTTAGTAAGCATCCAATGTTATACAGACAACATTTTTGATAACTACTTTTAAATTAAAATCTAGTCACAAAAACTTAAGAAAAAAAAAGGCCCTATATGTTGAAAGTCGTGTTTTATAAATAATTTATTCATAGGGTTATATAGGGAGGGTCAATTCTATCTAATTTTTATTTCTTAAACGAGAAATCTGAGGCATGTAAGGCACAATGTTAAGAATGAAAAAATTGGGTTGGTAGTTACATTGATGTTTGTTTTATTCTGCTCGACACTTTTCTGTTTGCTCTTAAGTATTTCTAATGAAAAAGAAAAAAGTGAGTTAGAATCCTGTACCCATGCACATGAGCTTTTACGTGGGAGGATAAAAGGAAGGCATTTTCACACACTTAAAAGCCTTGGAAATTCTCCAGCCATAGAACTTATCTGAAAAAGTTGTTAAATTAGAAAAATCTCAGAATTCACTTCATTTTACAAAGCATCCTTAGGTCTTCTCTGATGAAAACTAGTATGAGAATACAAACAGGGAGATTTGTGCTCTGCTGAGAAATCCATAGAGTTCCAAAAACTGACAGCAATGAAGTAGCAACATTTTCTAACGAAGTAAAACATTAACTAATCAAGAATGTTTGAAAAATGCTTGTTCTGATGAAGCGAATCTGGCATATCTAAGATTAATCAGAAAAACATTTTACAGCCATGCTTGATATTCAGTCAAATCTTTCCAAAATGTAAGTTTATAGTTTGTATATTTATGGGTCATAATAAGTGCAGTTAGCAAGCCCAAATAAATCATTTTATTGATGATTGCGAATCAGTGTTTTAGTTATGACTTTCACATCTATTATTATTACTCTGTGTTGCTGTAATTAATCACAATACTTTATATTTGATTTGACTTATAAGCTTTAGGTATAAAATGTAGACCTTGGGTTGAGTTTATACCTGACAAAGTCACAGATTATAAGTGCCCATTTAAAGTAAATCATTTATGCTATTATATTTCCTCATAATTTGTCTTTCTTGAAAGTAAGCTGTTAGTCAAGGATTTATACAAATGAATTTGATTGCTTCTTTTACTTTTACAATGTTAAATATTAAGCTTCTCTAAATACACATAAGAAAGCTCTATAAAACATCCTTAGTGCTAATGGCTAATTTTTATGAGAAAACAGTTGATTGAAAGTACAATGGTTTGGGTATTTTGAACCTAATTACAGTTTATTGAAGACAGGCTAAGCATGTAATTCAGGCTGCAGAAAAGCAGGAGGACCTAAAATTTGTGGTGGTTTCTTTTTTTCATTTTTGGAAATTACTCAATTTTGAATTCTTACAAAATAAAAAGAAAACTAGTCATCATAAGGAAAAAGCGTACTTAGTTATCTTTGTTTTATCTTTTTTACAGTTAGTATACTTATTGGAATTACGGCATAGAAGTGCCTGATTTTTTTTTTTTTTTTTAGTTTTTAGGGCCGTTTCAGTATTAACCCACCCATGGATATAAAGGAAATAGATGGAATCGCTTTAAACTTGTCTGTGTTTGTGGTTGTTATACTTTTAAGAATAATTTGGGGGGAATCATGTTGTCTGCTCTAATCTCAACCCTGCTAAACTTAATCCTAAACCTCTTCAGTTCACGGGGCGAACGCATATTCTGTTGCTAACCAATGCAGTCTTCACATTTCCCTCTTGGTCCACTTACTTCAAATCTGGATCCCCTAATGACACTTGTGCTTTTCTCCCTGGCTCTGACAGAGGGTGAGAAAGAGGTGTTGGTAAACCTTGCTTCTCAGGGCTGGGTCCAGACTTCACGTGATTTCTCAGCACTCCCTCTCTGCGATTCCAGCAGCCTAACTCATCTTCATTAGTATAGTCTGGTGATTTCTTAAGTCAGCGTTCTAGCACCCAAACTTCCTTCAATACCTAGCTTACAGCCCTCTCTCTTGTTCTTTTCACCTGTTACCTGCCGTCATTCTTGATGAGTGCTATACCTATAACGTGACAATAGTTCCTCCAACTTCTCAATCCTAGCCCTTAACCTTGAAATACATTCCCTGGGTCCATCCTTACAGTTATCATAGGAATTTTCCTAGTTCAATGCTTTGACTTCAGACTTAGTGGATCCAAATCTTCATGCTCCTCAGGATTTACCAAAGAGAGTATCTAAACCGTGGCGTGGTAGCATAGCCTCAGCCCTCAAATCAGCTCCAGTTTAGTTTCCAGCTGGCTCGTTGTACACTCTTGTTTTTTTCATTTGAAATGCCCTCTTTTCCCAATCTGTTCCAATTTCACCGTGCTCTAGTGAAAGTGTGGCATGAGTGATACCTTCCCCGTGACTGCTGTCTTGATTCTCTCATCAGGGGAGTTTCTCTTCTGATCCTCCATGGTACTTATTTCACACCTTTTTAATGATATTTATTATACATTTTTCTTTTCAACACATTGTATTGGCTTTTTTGATGGTACAAAATATGAAAGGGTGTCCTGGATCACAGGAAAAATAT
This sequence comes from Myrmecophaga tridactyla, assembly GCA_004026745.1. Lineage (NCBI taxonomy): Eukaryota > Metazoa > Chordata > Mammalia > Pilosa > Myrmecophagidae > Myrmecophaga > Myrmecophaga tridactyla. The sequence continues at coordinate 21,514 of PVIY010004705.1, forward strand.
AATATTGTTGGTTATGCCTGGGTCTTAAATAATGTAAAAAAAGCAAAGCCCAGAAGTGATAAACTTGCAGAGAGTCTACTCAGTACAAACTGGTGAAAGGAATCTTTGAACCAGAAACAGCAATATTTAATCAAAGTTGACCTAAAATAACAACTAATTTCTTAGAATGTACATTGTTATGCCTAAGGTAAACTGAGTATTGAGTATTTCACTCAATGAAAAGCAAAAGCTGAACTTGTCATCCAGTTTTCAATTATTCAAGCCAATAAATGCAGGACATAGAATAAGAAATGGAAAATGTTATTAGCGTCTATCAGAATAATCAAGTTGCTAAGCAAAAGCAATGAAGAGTTTTGAGTTTCTAATTTCCTAACTGCTCCACTATTTCTTTAAAAGAAATTTATTTTATTTTCAGTGTGCTAGAAAATTATTCACAGCATGGGAGTACCATGATACCTTTTAAATTAAATTTACTTGTTTGTTGGGTTCTTACATTCACTTGTATTTCTTTGTATATTAATTTTAATTTATTAGATTGTAAACTCACAAATGGGGAGGGATAAATTAGTTCTTCAAAGAAACATAGGTTCCGTATAGAATTGTAATAGAAGGTAGTAATTTATAGTATTTAAAAGAATTGGCTCTGGAATCCACTGCCTGAGTGTGAGTCTTAACCCCAACACTGTTAGCTGTATGCCCTTTGGCTAATTACTTAGCATGTATGAGTCAGTTTCCTTCTTTCTGAGATGGGGATAATAACATTTACCTCATAGGATCTCTAGCATTAAATGAGATAATCCTCATAAAATGCTTAGGACAGTGCCTAACACATAACTGCTCATAATGTTAGTAATTTGTTACTGTAATTGCCATTTAAATAAATCTGTTACTCCAGTATTCTCTCAAATAGAAAAAAAGTAATGAGAGAGAAAAAAGAATTATCTATAAATTATAAACTGGGAAATCAAGCATTAAATAATAAAGAGTTTGCTTTTATTAATTTGCTTTTTTCTAAGAGTTACAGATAACTAGACTCATAACTTAGTTACATAAAAGGACTGTGCCTAAAGAAGAGGAGCAATTTCACTGAAATATCAGTGATGTTTGTACTATATGAAAGAAACTAGATGGAATCATTCTAGAGGGGAAAAATCAGCTTAAAAAAAGCAGGCCTCTATTTCAAACAAAACAAGAAAAAATGGGAGTTAGACAATAGTGTGTCAAAATAAACAAACTAAATAAATGGTACAGCTATGTTCTTGCCCAAATTATGACTTGGATTAATGAGTTACCCCATCAGAACAATGAACAGCTGACAGCTTGTCTCTAGGAAAGCCAGCCTGTTTGAGAAAATTTATTAACAGGTTTTTTTTGTTTTTTTTTTTTTTTTTGGCTGAGAAACCCTCCTTGAAAAGATTCATGTAGTTTAAAACAAAGTAAATTTTTCTGAATACATAAATTTAATATTATAATCCATACTATTACTTTTTTTTTCTTTCTTTCTTTTCTTTTTTTTTCCGCATGGGCAGAACCCAGCTCTGCCATGGCAGGTGAGAACTCTGCCACTGAGCCCCGTGGCCTGCCCCATACTAGTACGTCTTAAGGAAGAATTGAGGTACTCCGTTGGGGAAGATTGAGAAGCATGCCCTTTAGGAAAAAAACGACCTTCCCTTGCTGAATTTTGCTTTGAGAGGTTTGAATAGCTACTTTCTTGGGAGCTTTTCTATTTTTTTTTTCCTTTAAGCTTGCTACTTTCTAGTCAGTAATGGATCTGATGGCTAGAAGATAGAGGAGTAAAAAGGATTGCTTTCTCGTATATGAAATTGAAATTGAGAGAATTCAACTGACAGCAGTTTCGATGTTTAGGAAGCTAAATGAACCAAAGTAAAGTTCTTTTGGAGATAACTCAGAAAATGGATATGCGGCCAATTGTAAGTGGAATTCTATATTATACATATTCTTATCCTGAAATATTTCCTACTTTATCGGGATGGAAAGCTGGTCAATACTTTCTGATCTGGAAGCAACAATAACTATCTATCTAGTCTCATCAGAATCCATTTCCTCTGAGCCACTCCGCCTTTGGTTCTTGAGTAATGGTTTTCATTTCAGTAGATATACCAAAGAAGGGGAGTTACCGATGCCATTTTGGAAACTAAAAAGAAATTTCAGATTCATAGCTGTCGCAAATGCCCTCAAGAATAAATTGTGTGTGTGTGTTCATGTGCATGTGTGTATGTATTTGAGCAGATTTATTTTAAAGGAGAAGTTTGGAGATTATTTTGTATAATGTTATTATTATACATAGAATGAAGATGCATTTGAGCAACTTGCCTGTTAGAAGTATAGTTAAGGTGTTGTTTATGCAAAAATTCTTGATTTCTGCAAGAATAATCCTGGTCTTGGGCAAGCATTCATCTAGATGCCCTCTTTTAGATTGTTTTTAACTGCTTATGCTGCTTATGTTATATTTTAAAGAAGTATTTTGTAGATAATAAATTGTACAAAAAGAACATTTTATCCCCTTAGTATCCTCACTTACACAGTGTTCTTCAGTTGCACACAGAATTATCAACTCCTCTGAAAGCTTAAAGACTTACGTTACCTCAGCAGTAAGAAAAACTGAGCTCAAAGAAAGAAGGATGTTTTTGCAAAAGTTTGCTGTGCAGGTACAAACAGGGCATAAAATAAAATAGTACACATGTGCCAATTGATAACATGTATAATTATATAAAAAGTTTCTGGTAATCTTGTTAAGATAGATGATGCTATTTTATTAAAATAGTAATTATAGGGCGGCTGCCGTGGCTCAGCAGGCAGAGCTCCGACCTGCTGTGCTGGAGGTCTGGAGTTCGATCCCTGGTGCCTCCTGCCCATATGCAAATTAAAATAAATAAATAAATAAATAAAAAATAAAATAAAATAGTAATTATATTCATATCTCTCCTTAAAAGGCTATACAATGGAAGGCTAATTCTACTTCAAATGAATGATAAATTCTGAGTTTTACTCATAACACCCAAGAATTTAAGAAGTCACTTGAGGGGACATTTTGCCCAGTAAGAAGAAGGAGTTAGTTCAATTCTTGCTGCTTTCTTGATTTTCTCTGAGCAAGTTATCAAAAAGGGAGGGCGTCATGTTTAAAATTGACATACAATGTATATGTGCTTATAAGGATTTGATTTTATTGTGCTAAAGGAGAGAATAAGTTTTACTGCCTCAAAATTGAAGGCCCTGTATAGTAAAGGATACTATGAACAACGCAAAAATCAAGTCAGCCTGAGAAAAGAGCACATATATAACAGGCAAATATAAAAGAAATCTTGCACATCTTTAAGAAAAATACAGACAAGCTAATGGATAAATGAGTGAATAATAAATGAATTAAAAAAATAAGAAATCTAAACATTACTGCCCTGGTAACAAGGGAAGAGCATAAATTAAGCCTGACAATAAGAGTTCATATACACCAACCAAAATTAGTAAGTTTTGACATCACACATAGAGAAGACCTGCAGGAGAGAGCCGGAGGGTAGCTCTCTATATAGCAGGTGAAAAGCGTGAATTGGTACAACCAGTCTGGAACACTATTTGGTCATATCTAGTGAAGCTAGAAACCTCTGCAGATAAATCCAAGGAGATATGTATGAATATGCTCACTGGAGCATTGTTCACTGTGGTGAAAGATGGGAACAGTGATACGGTGTGTTCATAGGATGCACACAACTGGAAGTTAAAAATAATGAGGCTGCATACATGTGTTAAAACGGACAGAACCCTACCCCCTCCACCAAGCATAATTTTGAATGACAAAGCAACATACTTATAATAATAACATGTACTTGAATTTAAAAGATTTATGTATATTGGGCATGTGTTCTATATTAAGTGGTTACTAAATAAACATGGAAAGATGAAAGTATAGGCTGGAAGAATATACACCGAATTTGAGAAGACACAGACACAAGTGAGATTCAGAGGGGGAACAAGAGACTAAAAAACTATAAACCCGCATAGAAAAAGAAAGAAAAGCCATTTGAATGATTACTGGGCAGTGAGTGAAAAGAACTGGGTTTAGATGTGGCGTAGAGGGTGGGGAAAGAGGGAGGGACAATTTGGAGTATTCTGTATCTACTACGGCTACTGATTTTAAACAAATTTCAGATTACCCTTATTGTCTAATTGTGATCTTAAACTGTTTGGGCCTTGGTTTTCTTTATGTAAGACAAATATTTTATTAGGTCGTCTCAAATGTTGCTTCCACAACTGAAAATTCTGTGAACACCCTTTGCCTCAGTTTCTCACCTGTGAGATGGAAGGATATAATGCAATCTATATCATAGTCTGTATTGAGGAGTATTTGAAACACTCCAGGTAGAGCACTTATCTCTAGTTCCTGCAGACATTAGCACTCAATAAATGTCAGCTGCTAAAGATAATGACTTTAAAATCTAAATTCATGAAACATAAGTTATGATAAATTGTGGACTACTTTAGTTATAAAAAGTATTTTCCTCTTAAAGTCTTCTTTTAGATAACACGTTTCATCGGAATATTATAATAATCTTGGTATATTTTGGGCTCCCAGGAACTAATAGCTAACATCAAATTAGTTGGATGGTAGTTTTTAATCTGGAAAGTAAAATGAAATATGAAATAAGGAAAATACTTAATGTTATGTGTGATATTTTTTCTATGTACTGATTAGAAGGTAGGCTTTGTTTACTTGAATTATAATCTTCATTAAATCTCCTGATTGTTATGGCTAAATACATAAGAGTGTGTGTGTGTGTGTGTGTGTGAATGGTTATGTGTGTTTCCATTTGAGGAAGACAAAAAGCAGTTTGAGAAAATAGCATTTACTCGTCTGACATGAGGGTAGAGACACGGCGTACCTTCAGGTTAGACTTGACTTAATCTTTAGACATATTTCAATTAAACATAGATTTCTTAAATGAGAAGATTTGACAATGTGCATAATTTAATTGTACAAAGCCAAATTCCACTCTGAATGTCTCCTTGGCAAGCGAAGGCCCATTAAGTCATGTTTCAATAAACACTCTGGCGTAGAGGGTGGGGAAAGAGGGAGGGACAATTTGGAGTACTCTGTATCTACTTTATGGCTACTGATTTTAAACAAATTTCAGATTACCCTTATTGTCTAATCATATGTTTGGGAGGATGGGCTATTTATGAGATGTTAGCTTTCCAGATGCTCGAACAATGTGCTTTAAATGCTGTATTCATAAACCAGCCCCCAAAATGCAGCAGATTAGTCGTTTCTAATCTTTGAATTCAGAACAAATGTAACAAAAAGGAACACTTGCAGAGCTGCGTAGTCTCCATTACCTCATTAAAATGTATTTATAAATGAAGTAGACAGAGGAGCAAATGTCTGCATAAAACATTGCTACTTCATTAATATTTTTTTTATTACAAAAGCGCTTTCTATGAAATCTGTCAGCCTAGAGGAAATAAGTGAATCAGTTGTCTTTCTTTTTTGTCTTATGTTTATTTTCACTGACATGCAAAAGCAAGTTCAAAAGAAATATTTTAGCAGTAAGTATGAACTTAGTGAAGTAAAAAGAAAAGCATGTGACTGGGAACAACATCTGGTTCAAAGTATGTACGCATAATACTAGGATTTAAGCGAGAAGGTTGTCTGAACTTGAACAAAGTTCTGTTTTCTTAAATGTGAGTTTTCTGTGTTAGTGGGGAAAGAGTGTATTATGGGCTTCATGCCCTAAGAGTGATTCTTTAAAAGAAGATTCTTTGTTATATCAAAGGCAGCTGGAAACAAATGAATATATAAACAAACACTTTCTCCTCTAAATTACAAATTTTGTATTACTTTAAAAGTATACCATAAAAAAGTTAAAAGGAAGTTTTTAAAGAAAAGGCATATGTGAAACTCTTCCCTATTAAGTTTGTATAAGGCAGTTAATTTTGGAACTAGTTTAAGGAGGCTTTGGTACTGAAATACCTAAAGGATTTTGTGAGGTGTCTTATTTTTTTTTTTAGGATGAGCTGTATTCCAGTTTTCTGTTGGTGTGTGACAGAGCACCCCAAAAGTTAATGACACAAAGCAACCATTTTGTTACGCTTGTGGAATCTAAGAATTAAGACAGGTCATAGGGAGCTTTTTTTTATGTGTTCCTTTGTTCTTTGATTTCTGGGATCTTAGATGGAAAGCCCCTAAAAGGTGGACTCATCTAGAGGCTTCTTCACCCACATTTCTGCTTCCTGGGTGGGACTAATTGAAGACTGAACTCAATTAGTTAGCTGTTAGCTAACATGCCTAAATGTGTCTGCGCCCTGTGGCTTTGACTTCTCACAACACAGAGGCTGGTTTGGGGAGGGGCTCTCAAAGAGGGAAATAGCTTCCCGAGAGGGATTATTTCAAGAGAGCCCAGGGAAGGTCTATTGTCATTTAAGGACTAGCCTAGAAAGTTATATACCATCATTCCCACTGCACTCCATTGGTTGAAGCAGTAACAGATCTGACCTGATTCTAGACAATAGAAAGTAGATCCCCACCTCTCAAAGTTAGGGTACCCAAAAACTGGTGGTTGTCTTTAAGACCGTGAGGACATCATGTTCCTACCTCTGATTACCTTTAAGACTTATGTGATACAGTTTATGTATGTGAGTGGATGAATTAACATTTGGGTCAGTATAACTATTTTATCTTTTGAATTTCTTTATGTGTGTGTAAAGTCAAAGATAGAGGATTTTTTTTTTATTTCAAAAGAGCTAATGATCAATAGGTATGTTTTCTTAAATTTTTTTATTGTTAAATATAACATGTATGTAGAAAAGTGATGAATTTCAAAATACAGTTAAGTATTTATAGAGTAAATTTCAAAGTATGGTATGAGTTACAAATCCGCAATTTCAAGTATTTCCTTCTAGCTGTTATAATACGCTGGAGACTTACAAGAATTATCAATATAGTGATTTCAGTACCACATAAGCCCTGAATCCCAGAGGCATGAGTCTCTCCAAGAACATAATTAGCTGCATCCCCCTATCCCATAATGTCAACACCCCTTTTTAACATGAAGAAGTTACAATGGTCATTGACCAAGTGTCCTTGAGATTGGGAAAATGCTCAAATGAGAGGAAGGAATTGAATTTAACAAATGATTGTGACTAAGAAGGCATATTTTAGTCAAGGAGCATAAAAGAAATGAATTTGATTCATGATAATGATTAGGTAAGAGTATTTCAGGGATGAAATTGGAGTGAGAGGACAAAAATGGAGAGGAGAGTAAGTGGAGGAAAAGAAGTACACCAAAGTAGAATGGGAAGAAAAACGAAGAATAAAAGGAGACAAAAAAAAAAAAGAAGGGGGAGAAGAAATGAGAAAAGAAAATAGTATGGAAAGAAGAATACCAAGCTAGTATGAGGTATGGGAGAAAGAGGTAATTAGGGGAGTGGCAACCAAATGGTAACGTAGCCCTTTTGATTCTAAGAGTGAGATCTTCTTAATGGCAAATCTAGTTGTCTTCCAAAGCAGTCTTACTTTTCCGTGCTTTCATATCTTAATATTCCACCTTGGAATGGGACAACCAGAGCAGTATACCAGAGTAGAAATTGTTTTTTGATGTTATAGCTGTATTTTAATGTAGAGCTTCTCCAACTTCAACATGAAAAGAATCCCCATGGAATCTTTTAAAATGCCGATTTTGATTCAGTGGGCCTAGGGAGGAACCTTGGATTATACCAATGTAATATATCTCTAGGTGATGTCAGTGATGCTGGTCATGACCCATATCTTGAGTACATGGTTCTAAAGACAAGATAAAGAGGGAAAAAAGGCCAGGTGAAAGGAAGCATGGCTCTATGAAAGAGTATCAGTGAGTGGTCATGGTCTCTAGGTTCAGAGTCCTGGGGACACACGTGGCTCTGTCTTTCCAGCTGCATCCCCTTAACTCCTGTGTTTCCCAGTTGCTGTTTTGCAAGAGAAGGCTAATATTTTCCATACTGTATTGTGCGGCTTACATAAGCTACTCTGAGTGGCTCTCTAGGTCTCAATAAATGCTTGATGACTTGTGGCTCCCCATTTCTAAGAAGACCTATATAATAATCTCAAGAAGCCTTGGTTTTAGAGAACAAAAGCCAGGTATAGGTGTTAATTTTTGCTTTGGCAGGTGTGCTGATTTGAGTCTGTTATGTACCCCCAAACGCCTACATTCTTTTAATCCATCCTTATGGGTGCAGATAGATCTATTGTGGGTGGGAACTTTTGCTTAGGTTGTTTCCATGGAGATGTGACCCAGCCCATTCAAAGTGGGTCTTAATCCCCTTGCTGGAGTCCTTTATGAGAAGATAAAAGGCAGAGACATCTTGGAGAGAGCTCAGAGAAGCTCAGAGAAAGAAAAATGCTCACAAAACCACAGAGACATTCTAGGGAGAAGGACCGGCAGTTGTCACCATGTGCCTTCCCATGTGACAGAGGAACCCCGGATACCAGCAGCCTTTCCTGAAAGATGTTGTTATCTTCCTCTTGATGCCTTAGTTTGGACATTTTCATGGCCTTAAAACTGTAAATTTGTAATCTAATAAAAACCCCATTGGAAAAGCCAACCCATTTCTGGTATATTGCATTCCAGTAGCTTTAGAAAACCAAAAAAAGCAGGGAAACATAAGAACCCAGAAAGCAATAGAAAGCAAAGGCCATGCTAATTTCATGGGAACAGGGAAAGGAAATGAACAACACAAAAAAATCATCTCATAATTTTGCTTTCCAGAATTCAGTAAGACACAGTAATCTTTTAAACACCCGTGTGTTGACAAAATTTGGTGGTCCTATTTGGAAAGTTACATTTGAGAAGCAGTCCATTTCTTAAAATCCTATTCTACTTAGCATAACTAAAATATAAATCAAACCATGGTACTATCCTCTTGAAAGTCTTTTAATGACTACGCCCTTAGGGATTAGGCCATATCTTGATTATAAACTTGTTATAAAGTCTTTCATGATCTGGCAATACCTACTCTACCCACTAAAATTTATGCTTTTACTAGAGTGAACTTTTCTTGCCTCATTGCAATGACTCCCAACAAATGCATATACACATACATGCTTACATGTACACACACACACACACACACACACACACACACACACACACACACACAAAGATAGAACTCAACTTGACCAATTTACTCCTTTGCATTGTCTGCCAAGTGTCAAAGTGTCACTTTTTCAGATCTCATATCTGCCACACATATACTTTTTCTGTGCATACCTTATCACATACCTTATCAGAATACTCATGAAGTCATAAAGAAACAAATCTTTTTACACACAATTTTCACCTTTGGATGCTGCTAGGTCTTTATCCTTATTTTCACCAGCAAAAAGATCCCATTTTCTGGAACATGTAACCTGAGAAAATGCCTCTTCTGAGGAAATGTAACCTAGAAAAGGAAGCATATCTTTCATTTTAGTATGCTCAAGTTACCGAAATCCAGTATACCAGAAATGGACAGTCTCTTAACAGTGGGGATTTCTTAGCTTACAAATGTGCAATTCTGAGTCTGTGAAAATGTCCAAACCAAGACATCAACAGGACAACACCTTCTTCCTGAAGACAGGCTGCTGGCAATCTAGGACTCCTCTGTCCCATGGCAAGGCACATGGAGGCATTTGCTGGTCCTTCTCTCCTGGGTTTTGTTGCTTTTAGCTTGTGGCTGCTGTTGTGGCTTTCTTTCTGAGCTTCTGTGAGTTTCTTTTAGCTTCAGTGCTTTCTCTCTATTTCATTCTCTTATCAAAGGCTCCATTAAGAGTCCTAAGACTCACCCTAACACATGCTTCAACTGAAATAATCTAACCGAAAGGTCCCACCCACCGTAGGTCTGCATCCACAGGAATGGATCAGCTTTAAGAACATCATCTCTTCTGGCATCCATTAAACCTCTAAACCATCACATCTTCGAATTCCTCGTTAAGGAAAAGTGGTGGCCTGCTAAAATTTAGAACCAAAACTGCTATCTCTCTTAAGACAATTCTCATATTCAATGAAGTTTTAAAGCATGGGTATCCCAGTCCTTTCATAGAATACAGCATTAATCTGAAAGAATCCCCTGTGAATATGATAAATTATCTGGCTTTTTCAGTCTATTCTGAGGTACTGACACATGGATCATGGTTGGGTAAGTGTACTGTTTCTCTAAATTAATATGTTGTCTTCATTAATGACCAACACTTGAGAATTTGCAACCACAACACTCTCTAATATAATATATATATATATATATACACACACACACACACACACTAATAACACACGTCTTCTACTGAGGGACTTCATGTGACTAAAGTAACTATCTATCTTCAAGTTACTTACTTACCCAAACTGGTAACCAGTTAAAGAAGGCCCTTAATTCATCAGTATAGAGAATAAATTTCCTGCATGAATATATTCTGTTGATGTTAGCAAGTGGTTTGTTTTCAGGTGATATTTCTGACAGATCACCTGACACATAGTTTATAATTAGAAAGGCTAACATTGTGCCTGAATATTGGTATGAGACCCTGAGCAGAAATTCATATTGATTCTAAATTGACTTCCGATTGACATACCTCTCAGATAGCAGGGAAGGAAAGGGACAGCATGCTGACGCTGCTTTAAAAATGCCAGTTAGGGTTTTGGAGGGGAATGGGAGAGTTTCTTTTGTTTTTTTTTTTCCCCCAAATCATGTGGTTATTCAAAATGATTCAGTTCTTACCTTTAATTTTCACAAAGGGAAAATTGTGAAAACTTGTTTTGGAAACTTGGACAAAACATTATTTAGCTTAGTCTGCTACCACTAAGTTTGGTCCTGTAGACTTTGGCAGAAGGTAATAAGTGTGGCAGAGGCTGTTTCTCTGAAATAAGTAAAAGAATATCAGAACATTTGGGTCCTATTATTTCCATTTAAGAACTTTCCAAATGTAGCATTGCTCCACCCTCACTGTAACTGATAACTCACTTAAAATTCACATAAACTTATTAAAAAACACCGGGGCCTCAAGTACTGCATTCCAACTGTGTGTAGTCTGATTATACTGAATGCACTCAGTGTGTTTCTGAAGAATGTGTCAGTTTATGGAGAACTGGGGGAGTTTCTAAGGCTTAACCTCAGAGTTCTCAAATTGAACATTTGGAGAGCCAAAATACACAATGGAAAATACACACAGTCTTGCTGTTTCCAATTAGGAGTGAGCTCCTGTTTCTTCTGTTTCAGCAGGTGACTATTCATCCTTAAGTGTAAAAGAGTTTATTAATGTGATATGGTATTTTGGAATCTTTAGAATTGGGAATCAAAGACAAAGAACTTTTTTTCTTTTCCATCAAGAACTTATAATTGTCTTGTCCTAATGCTTCTTTCCTCTGACCTGCTACTTAGCAGCTTTATAAAAGCCAGTTTGACCTTCTTTTTATGTTAGGCGTTGGGTTAAGTAGTGGGGGCCCTGCCCTATTAAAGAGTTTACTTATTTAGCTAGTGCAAACATGGTTTCATCCACTGATTTTTGTCATTTGAAACAATCCAAAGGGGTTAGAATCCAGGGTATTTAAAAATTATAAGCCTTATTTACATTTATTAATTAAGCTTCTACTTTAATAGATCTGCATTTGAATAGTTTTAATTTTGCATTATTTTTTGACACCTTAGGCCAAGGAACTATCACACATTAAAAATAGCGGCATGTGAATCCACTTGTGAAACTTATTTAACATAGATCAAAATGGAGTATTTTGTGATATTCTTTGTTTACAGACTGGCAAATACAGGCATACCTCGTTTTATAGTGTTTTGCTTTATTGCACTGTGTAGATACTGCATCACTTACAGATTGAAGGTTTGTGGCAACCCTGCTTTGTGCAAGTCTATTGGCACCACTTTTTCAACAGCATGTGCTCACATCTTGTTACAGTTTGGTAATTCTTGCAATATTTCAGACTCTCTCATTATTATTTGTCTGTGATCTGTGATATTTGGTGATACCATTGTAACTGTTTTGGAGCATCGCAAGCTGTGCCCATGTGAGATGGCTAACTTAATTCATAAACTTGTGTGTGTGTCCTGACTGCTCCGTTGACTGGCCATTTCCTCATCTCTCTCTCTTCTTAGACCCCCCTACTCCCTGAGACATAACAATACTGAAATTAGGTAACCCTACAGTAGCCTCTTAAATGTTCAAGTTAAAGGAAGTGTCAGCGTCTCTCACTGAAAATCAAAAGCTGGAAATGGTTAAGCTTAGGAAAGAATGTCTAAAGCTGAGATCGACTGAAAGCTGGGCCTCTTGTGCCAAAAAGTTATCCAAATTGTATGGCTTTTTCCTTTGAATGCAAAGGAAAAATTCTTGAAGAAATTTAAGAAGGCTACTCTCGTGAATAATAAGAAGGAGAAACAGCTTTATTGCTGATACAGGGTTTTGTGGTGTAGGTAGAAGATCAAACCAACTACAACACTCCCTTAAGCCAAAGTCTAATCCAGAGCAAGACCCTAACTCTCTTCAATGCTGTGAAGACCGGGAGAGGTGAGGAAGCTACAGAAGAAAAGTTTGAAGCTAGCAGAGGTTAGTGCATGGGTTTAAGGAAGGACGAAATCTCTGTAACATCAAAGTGCAGGGCAAAGCAGCAATGCTGATATAGATGCTGCAGCAAGTCATCCAGAAGATCTATCTAGCTAAGTGATGACTTTAAGTTGAAGTCAATGCTCATTCAACATTCAGAAAATCCTAGGGCCCTTATGAATTATGCCAAATCGATTCTGCCTTTGCTTTATAGGTGGAGCAGTAGAGCCTGGATGACAGTACAACTGTTCACAACATGATTTACTGAGTATTTTAAGCCCACTGTTGAGGCCTACTGCTCTGGAAAAAAAGATTCCTTTCAAAATGTTACTGCTTATTGACAATGTACATGGTTACCCAAGAGCTCTCTGATGGAGATGTACATGAGGAAGAATGTTTTAATTCCTGATAACACAACATCCATTCTGCTCCCCCATGCACCGAGGAGTATTTCCAACTTTCAAGTCTTACTATTTAATAAATACATTTATAAGGCCATAGCTGCTATAGGTTGTGATTCTCTGTTGGACCTGGGCAAAGTCAACTGAAGACCTGGAAAGGACTCACCATTCCAGATGCCATTACAGAACCGTCATGTTTCATGGGATGAGGTTAAAATATCAACATTAAAAGGAGTTTGGAAGAAGTTGGTTCCAACCCTCACAGATGACTGAAGGATTCAAGACTTGTGTGGAGTAAGTAATTGTAGACATGGTGGAACTAGCCAAAGGGCTAGAATTAGAGGTGGAGCTTGAAAATGTGACTGACTTTCTGCAGTCTCATGATGAAACTTAAACGGATGAGGAGTTGCTTTTTATGGTTGAACCAAGAAAGTGGTTTTTTTTTTTTGAGATAGAACCTACTCCTGGTGAAGATGCTGAGAACATGGTTGAAATGACAACAAAGAATTTAGAATATTGTATAAACTTAGTTGAAGAAGCGCTGGCAGAGTTTGAAGGGAATGAACAAAACCACAATATCTCTGAAGTATGTCTGTAACTAAAATGCAAACCATGTACACATACATAATGGAAAACTATCGAATTCCCTAATGATGTTGTCATTTACAATAGTGAAATGGAAAGCCAAGAAGGAAGGTAACATTTAATGGATATCTATGGGGTACTTCGTTTGTTAACAATGTATTTTCCGTTATTTCCATCTGCATTCCCAGAGTCAAGTAGTTTGTCCATGGCCGCCCAGCCTGTTGACTCTAGGATTCAAATTTGCTTGAATTCAAAGCGTGAATTTTAAACCTGCCAGTGTTGTTTCTAATATTGAATTTGTCACTTCTGTAGTTTACTTCTGGCATAACTTCCTTGGAGAACTTTTATATTTTTTAAAACTCTTGATTCTTTACAGAAATATCAACCTCTTCTTTGGTCGTATGTCCCTTTAAGAATGTCATAGGACTGAATAAAGAACTGTGGGAGTATTTTCTTAGTAGCAAAATCAGTAAAGAATGTTCTTTTTGCATCCTAGCTGGTTGTGTCATATTCCCTAAACAGAAAAGTTTACAGATATGAATGAACAAAATCCAGGATTCTGTACTTAGAGCAACATTTTAAAAAGTGCTGATGAAAATCTAGATACTGTGTACCTAAAGTGAAGGTCAGAACATTAACTGCCTGCAAACATAGTGATTGGTTTCTTCCTTTGGAAGCTAAGGATCTCTCATCATGAGATTTTATTTACAAACAATACTGTTTCTCTTACAGGAGGTTCACCATAAGGTCATCTTTTTTGACTGTCCAGATTGAAACACTAAAATAATTATTGCTTTATTTCATGGCAGACAAATGGCAAAGACATTTTGTATCTGAGCCTTTCTTCACTGAGTTAGAAAGGCATAAAGTGAATATGGATACAAGAGAAATATTCACAAAATGAAAAAGAAATTGTGCAATGCAGATAGGATGAAATTCAGATTATTTCTGGAATAAACCATTTGGAGGATTCTGTATAAATCATACCTACATCGTTTGTTTTAAAGCTACTAAACTTGATCTATGGCTGATTATTTTCTATAGCTTATGTGAATGAATACTTACAGTCAAATGACAGGTATTATTTATTCAAATGCTCGTAAAAGAAAAAGAGATTGTTTTCTGTAGTGACCTAGAAAGCCAAGAATATTGAAGATCTGGGCAATGTATTAATCGTGAAATTTAAAGGCAAAAATAATTTTAATGTGGAACAAATTAGGTTCATGGAGTTAGTTGTACAACCTGGCTGCTATGTTGAGTTACTGATTACAGGTATCACTGTTTCCGAGAGAGGATGGATGCTTGCATCAGACTGGTGGTCACTGTGCGTGATGAAGGCAGTGTTTAAAAGGTTGCCATGAATGTGAAGTCTGTCTTTTGAGGGTGTGTGTGTATGTGTGTGTGTGTGTGTGCGCGTGCGTGCACATGGCCTCACCTGTGATCTATAGGCATTCCACGTGAAGGATGTTTACTGTTTAATGCAGAATTGCCTGACATTGCTATGCTGCAATCAGAACATTTGCATTATTTTAACAATTGTTTATTATCATGTTTTGCGGTGATAATTTTTAAAAGAGGGGCAAATGAGTTCAAGGATTAGTTTATGAACCTTTTTTCCCATTCATTGCTTTATTATTCCTAAGTGGCTGTGAAGATTCTAATGTGTCCGTGATTATATTTCATTTAAAAATAGTCCTTTGTTTAATTTTGTAGTTCAGTGTATAAGAAGAAAGTGAATAGAATGAGAAATTAACTTGAACTTTATCTTTGCCCAAACTTAAAAATCATTCTGAGCCTAGTATAATAATCAGGATCTAGCAGTGCATCTGGTACCTAATCAGCCTCAGTGAATGTGGGTGGAATGTTGGTTGAACAGTGGTTGCTGGGTGCCTACCCTATACTCAAGATGCCATGTACTGTGGGTTTCCACATAACTGACTTCTTCTCATTTTCTTTCTTTCCTCTGGCTTGTTTTCTTTCTGATAATCTTTAAATATCTATTCCTAGCTGTGCTGGTTTGAAACTGTTATGTACCCCAGAAGAGCCATGTTCTTCCAATCCAATTGTATGACCTATTGTTAGGTGGGACCTTTTGCTTAAGTTGTTTCCATGGAGATGTGACCACCCAATTGTGGGTGGGACCTTTTGATTAGATGGAGATGTGACTCTGCCTAGTCAAGATGGGTCTTAATCTGCTTATTGGAGTCCTTTAAGAGAGTGACATTTGGAGAAAACACAGATATTTGGAGCTAAGATGGAAATGCCCCAGGAGACACCAGAAGCTGAGAGAGCCCTTTGAAATGAGAAGCTGGGAGAGAAAGACAGCAGACATCACCATGTGCCTTTCCATGTGACAGAGAAACCAGGACTTGGTCAGCCTTTCTTGATTTATGATATCCTCTTGTTGATGCCTTAATATGGACATTTTCATGGCCTTAGAATTATAAATTTGTAGCCTAATCCCCTTTATAAAAGCCAATCATTAAATTGATATTTATTTTAGTTTCCATTATCTTAGAGCAGCAAGAAGTTAAAACCTAAAATTGTGAAATTGTAACCAACATCAAACACTGAAATCTGTTCTACAACTAATTGTGCTGTGCTTTCAAATGTATCACTTTTTTGTATATATGTTATTTTTCACAAAAAAAGAAAAAAAAGCCAGTCCATTTCTGGAATATTGCATTCAAGCAGCATTAGCAAATCAAAACACTAGCTCCCTTCTCAATCTATGTAATATTCTTTAGACAATGAAAGTTATGAGTTCCATCCTGAATCTAATCATCACCAATATGACTGTAGCACGTTTATATATACCCTAACTTTTCTCTTAAACTTCAGTGCTGTGTGTGTCCCATATTCCTAAATTCTACGTTGGACATTTATTTCTGACGGCACTCCACTTGAATTTCAAACTTGTATCTTCAAAGTTGCCTTTGTCTTTCCCGCTCCCCCACAACTTGTCAATTATTCCAAAGTTTAACCTAGAGAGGTGCCCCATTACAACCTCCCCATCCCCACTCTCCCATATCTTACACCAAGCAACTCCCATATTCAGTTGCTTCCAGGGTCCTACCCATTCTGCCTCTTTATATGTCTATCTTTGTTGGTTTTGTCTCATTTCAAGCTCTGATAATATCTGAAGAAGATGACAATTGCATGGGAACAACTCTTTCTGACTCCCATCTCTTTTTTGGGGGATGATTTATGCTCTACATTCCACTAGAATTGTCTTTCCAAAACAAATTTCATCACATAAATTTCCCTGATTTTAGAGAAAAAGGGTTATGTTGTAGTTCTTGGCATGTTACATAAGGCCCTTCAGGATGTGCCCCTAATTGGTTTAGTCTCCCCCATTATCTACACCCCAGGAGATGCTTTGCCCCAAGCCGTAGGGATCCCCTTATTATCCTCTGAAAACATCTGACACTTTTATGACTCTAAGCCTTTGCCTTGTGTTATTAGTTACTCTTACCTAGAATTCCCTTCTCCCTTCTTTCCCTGTCAGCTGGGAGATTACTTACTCATTTTTACGGTCCTTTTCCCTGACAAAGAGTAAATATTTGTGGAATAATGGAATGAGGTGAAGTCTTACTTACTCATCTAAGCCTTCTCAGAAAACTTGATATACTCCTCTATTACAGCAGCATTTCATAGATTCTATTGTAATTATAGAATATGCCTTTTTTTCCCCCAAAAACCTTTAGTCTGTGATTTCCTTAAGATTAATGCTAAAACTTTTTCATTCTGTTTTACTTAGCTCAGTGCCTGCACATAGAAGACACTAAGCAGATGAGCATTGAGTCAGAACACTAGAGTTGGAGCCAGAAGGCGTAGCCTCTGGGTTGGTAGTTAGATGAGCCTTATTTCCAGGGCTGATCTGGGTGGCCTGAGATGCTGCAACCCTTGTGTTTAGGTGGATGAGCTGAGCCTTAGTTCCTTCTTGTGGAGGTTGTGAATTTAGAATGACTGAGGAACTGGAGTATAATCCGACAATACCTGTCGGGAGAGACCTTAGTGTGAGAAATAACTGGCCCACAGTGTGGACCAGTCTTTTGATTTGAGTATCTGTCATAGTCAACCACATAATACCGACATTTTAAGGCAAGTTTCAAGGATTCTTTGCCCCTGTGTCCTGTAAATAAATGAGTAAACTCAATCCATGGGATTTAATTCTTCCTGGTTCAGCTCAAGAGTTTTTGTTGTTATTTTTTTTCCCAACTTTTTATTTGGAAATAGTTTCAAATTCACAGAAACTTTGCAAACATTAAAATAATACAAGGAGGGCAGGCCATGGTGGCTCAGCAGGCAGAGTTCTCGCCTGTCATGCTGGAGACCCTGGTTCAATTCCCAGTGCCTGCCATGCAAAAAAAGAAAAATAATAATACGTGTATTAAAATAATACATATATATATATATGGAATATCCCTCCAGCCTTTACCCATTCGACCTAACCATTTTACTCCATTCACTTTATTATATGAAGGAGTGATTGTTTTCTTCTCTGAGCTATTTGAAGACTTTACAGCAAATGGCTCTTTACCCCTGAGCACTTCAGAGTGCATTTCCTAAGAATAAGTATTCTCTTTCATAACCAGAGAACAATGATCAATCTGAACAGACTTATCATTGATAAAGCACTTTAATCTTCCATTCATATTCGAGTTCTTTCAATTGAGTTGATAACTCCCTTTATAGCATATTTTTACCTCCAATACAGAACCCAGTTGAGGGCCAGGTATTGAATTTGGTTATCTCTTTAACCTCCTTTAATATGGAACATTTCTACAGTCTTTCTTTTATTTTATGATATTGTCTTTTTTGAATAATACACCCTCCCTCTTTTTTTTAAAATAGGACATTCCTTATTTAGGGGTTGTCATGCCAGTAGATTTTACTTCATCAGTTTTTCTTTAAAAGATATTTGAATCTGAAGGACTAATTGATTATTACTTTAATACAAATAATGACTACATTAAAACAATTATTACTTAATTTTCTTTGATTAAACTGATATCATTTATAAAACTTAACATAGAAATAAAGAAGATCCTTAAGAAATACTTAATATCCAAAAGAACAGATTTAATAAACCATATTTTAGCAAAATAAATAGGCTCTAGGTGCTACAGAAAGAAATGAAATGCCTTTTATTGTGTTTGCATTGACGCTAAACCCCACAAAATAAGTTGTATTGGAAAACAGGTGATAGTTTTGTGTTGTTTTATATTTCCAGAAGAAACATTCTTTTCAGATGATTGAATTATTTTCCAGACCCACATTTTGACCAATTAATTGATATTAAATCTTTGAATAAAACCTTTTGTTTTTATTTCGAGGAAAGTGTGCTGTTTTGTCTGCAGGTACTTATAAATTAATCCCTTGGAGAATAAAACCCTGAAGGTATTAAAACACAATACATGAATATTTAATAGATAACAAATATTTAGAATGGTTAAACAAGAAAGTAATTTAGCATCAGATTAAATAAACTGCTATGGATATTTATCCCCCCTATGGGAGAGAATTGTGTATTGGTATGGTGTTTCTGTTTGTTGTTGTTTGTCATCTGTTCTGCCATTTCAGCTAAACTCACGAATTGAGAAGCAGCCTGGGCTTATTTCCACAACACTCAGATCTTACTGTGCATTTACACTTGCTTACAATATGCTTCTCTTTTCTTTCCAGGCACGGTCATCTTTCATTTCCACACCATAGGGTGCTCAGCACAGCCGCTGTACACAGTGCAGTCAGATTGTCATAGGCAGCGAGGTAAAGGGGATACTGTCAAATGCCCTTTTTTTCGACTTTAATTTGTTTTTCTCTCTTCATTGTTTATGATAACCTCCTAGAAACTTGAAAATAGCATTTCCTTCCCTGCTGTTTTTGTCATTTGTATTTGGAAGACATTTATTTTCATTGAAAAAATAGTTATGTTACCTTTAACTGAGAAGGAAAAAAAACCCTACAAAGCTGTACATTTTTATTTTCCTCTGCAGTTACAATGTTTTCTTTTCTTTTTTATTGGATATTTAGCTGAGGTTATGAGACATATTAAGGAAGCAGTGGTTGGGAGAGGCAGGATAAGGCAGCTGTTAGAGCATAGATTCTGGAGCCTTCCTACCTGGGTTCAGACTCCATCTCTCCATTCCTCTATGTTCTCATCCATAAAATGGGAGTTACAGAACAGTACCTATCCATGAAGCTATTATGAGGATTTACTAAGTGTTTGTAAAAATACTTAAAACAGCACCTAGACTATAGTAAAATGCTATGTAAGTTTTTGCTCAATTAAAATAAATAGGGGCAGTGTGACGGTGGCTCAGTGGCAAAATTCTCGCCTGCCATGCTGGAGACCTGGGTTTGATTCCCGGTACCTGCCCATGTTTAAAAAAAAAAAAAAACATAAAAAATAAACAGGTTTCTGGTAGTTTATAGTATACTGAAGGCAGCAGCAGAGAAAACATGTCCTCTTGGACTGCCAGGAATTTGGGGACATTTCAATATGTCGAGACCAATTTTGGTAACAATAGAGCCACTTTCAATAGATTATTTATTTATTGAGGGCATGATATTCTTCATGACAGCTTTTACTATTGTAAAAAGTCTTAAAAGAAGCCCTATATCCAACATCTTCACAGAAAACAAAGTAAGAGTAAATGTAAACTTCTGGAGAGTATTAATGACTTGGCTGAGGTTGTATTTAAGCAAAAAAGAAGTCACCTAGCTTCCAAGAACAGTAGATTATTAAAAGAAGTTCATATGTTGAACAGTGAATGATGAGAATTTAAAAAGCACAATAACTTCTCAGGTTATTAAAATGTTACATTCATGGGTAACTCTTTTTCCATTAATTATCTTACAATAAATTCTATAACTATAGATTTAAATAAAACAAAACATATTTCTTAAAAAAACAAAAAGCAGCTTCATACCATCATGTTTCTGTTGTCATTCCTGAATATGTGGCCAGGTGATTAAGTTACTCAGTGTTGGTAACTCAGGAAACCTGGCTTTCTGTCTGTGCGGGTTTCTATAATGTGCTGGTTTCTATAAACTTCTAATGAAAAGCTTGTAAGGGGAGTTTTGATTCGCTACTACCGTGGCTATGTTCCTTTTATTAAAAGGTTCATTTTGTTCACACCTACACAAAAGGTAGAAATAATTTCTTAAGTTTGTGCAAAAGTGCATATTATTATATAGGAAACAGAAACCATTTAAGCACTGGTAGATATGAGTATGATATTTTCTGCAGTTTACCTGAAAATAAAAATGCAAGTTGAAGTTGTAGTACATGAGAAGCACAATCAGAAGAGTTGAGTGGACTATGTGAGTCCATTTAAAGATTGTAAAAGTCTGTGCAATCCTGGGAAAAACCCAGGGTCCTCTGGGAAAAACCCTGAGCCAGGAGGCGTGTTCTACCATCCAGACAGGATAGACATTACCTGACACATTAGGCTGGATCCTTAGTGAATGTTCCATTGTGTAGTTGTAGCTGTTGTTTCGGGCTCTCTAATTAGGTCGCATTTGGATTAATGATTAGATAGTTATCAATACATTTCCTTCTATTTTCTGTTTTCTCTTTTTATATTCAGACCTGTGCTCACGCCAAAGGCATGGTTCTTGTTCTCAGTTTTTCCTCCTATTGTCATATTTAACAATATTTTCCCCCTAGGGACATTTTGAAACTGAATTTCTTCAGTAGAGAGGCGAGCATATGCTGGCCATTTATAAATCATGAGACTGGGTGTAGTCACGTTTACTGATTTAATCGTAGATAGAAACAAATAGCTGAGGTTCCATATGTTGGAAATATCCTACATAATTTAAAAACCTCTAATGTTAATTTTGTCATGTCATGATTAATTATTTAATGTTATAGTAGTGGGCAGTCAACTGTGATAATTTTTCTTTGGTGATTAAAAGGTCATTTGCATGCACTATTTTTTTTAGTAGCTTTTTAGTTTTAAAGTTAGTGATAAACCTCTCAAATAGAGCTTGAATTACCCTGGGAAGTTGGAACTGCAATTAATCTTAATGACATTTAGAAAAATAGTTTTAGAATCAGCAGAAAATATACTACATTTTTTCATAAATGTTTAAACTGCATTTTTTCATCTTCTTTCAGATGCGTATTTACTTAAATATTAAGCCCTCCTTTACACTGTTTGTATAGCAACACAATTTAAGTTGGCTTTCCCCTATTTTTTGCTTAGTCATTAGAATTTTTGCATATAGTTAATTAAATTATGTGAGCTATAATTAACTTAGTTTCAAGTGCTATAGAATCAAAGAGAGAATATGATAGATCCAGGGTCTCTGTGGTGAGTAGATACAAAGCTGCATTTTTGTCTGTGCCAGCAATGAACGCAGCAGGGAATCACTGAGACAGGGCATGCAGCCAGCTTGGGAACCAAGCTTTGGTTGAGTGGAAATGTTTTTGAATCTACCTTTGAGAGAGTGTAGGGAAGTCTGGTGTGCAGACTGTGGTTAGGGCACAGAGGTAAGCTGTTTGGAACTCAAAGGACCCTAAGATGGGAGGAGGGGAGAGACCAGCTCCTTGTTGCTCTCAGAAGAAAACTAGGGCACTACTCTTCCCCCTTTGGTCGAGAAGGTTCTTTCAATCCCTTGATGTTAATTCTCAGCTCATTCTAGGGTTTTTCTCAGTCCCTTGATGCTGTTTTAAGTGCTTTTGTTGTGCTCTGGGGCCCAAAGCTTGGCTAGATGAAGGTGCAGTAATTTGCCACCCCACTGGCAAACCCTGACCTAGAGATGGTGGTGGTCAGCTAACAATGCTTTCCTGCTTTAGGAGGTTCTTAAGTGCTTTTTTTTTAAAGCTTTTTTTTATTAATTAAAAAAAAATTAACGAACAAAGCATTAAGATATCATTCCATTCTACATATACAATCAGTAATTCTTAATATCATCACATAGTTGCATATTCATCATTTCTTAGAACATTTGCATCGATTTAGAAAAAGAAATAAAAAGACAACAGAAAAAGAAATAAAACGATAATAGAGAAAAAAAAGATTATACATACCATCCCCCTTACCCCTTGCTTTCATTTACCACTAGCATTTCAGACTAAATTTATTTTAACATTTGTTCCCCCTATTATTTATTTTTATTCCATATGTTCTACTCTTCTGTTGATATAGTAGCTAAAAGGAGCATCAGACACAAGCCCCTCACATTCACAGAGTCTCATTGTGAAAGCTATATCATTGTTCAGTCATCATCAAGAAACATGGCTACTGGACCACAGCTCTACATTTTCAGGCAGTTCCCTCCAGCCTCTCTGCTACATCTTGAACAACAAGGTGATATCTACTTGATGCATAAGAATAACCTCCAGGATAACCTCTCGACTCTGTTTGGAATCTCTCCGCCATTGACACTTAGTCTCATTTCACTCTTCCCCCTTTGGTGGAGAAGGTTCTCTCAATCCCTTGATGTTAATTCTCAGCTCATTCTAGGGTTTTTCTCAGTCCCTTGATGCTGTTTTAAGTGCTTTTGTTGTGCTCTGGGCCCAAAGCTTGGCCAGATGAAGGTGCAGTAATTTGCCACCCCACTGGCAAACCCTGACCTAGAGTTGTTGGCATATCCGCATGTGACTAGTGCTGACACTGAATTATGTAGTGAAGCAGCATGATACAGTCAAGTGAGGTCATGAGCGAAGTGCTGTTTTATTTGTGCTTTCTTCCTTTCCGCTTTGATAGTTTAAGATGAAGCTGAAAGGGAATTTAGCAAGTAAAGAGAAAAAAGCCAGGTTGGAGAGAAGTCTGTACATATTCATTCGTTCATTAATTCAGTCTTTCATTCAACAAATATTTATTGAATGCCTTAGCATGTAATTACCCGAAATGAATGAATATTCATTCATCTTTGAAATTCAAATTCCATTTTACTAACAAACAGCCAGTGTCTCCCCAAAGGTACAGAGTTAGCAGTAGCAAAATTAATTTGGATCCCAAACTTCTTTCTTTTTTTTTTAAACAGTTCTTCAGGTCTCTGCAAAGTCCTGGCCAGAACCAAAGGTGGGTTTATCTTGGCCATAAATTTTGTCAGAGAGCAAGCGATGGTCGATGTGGTAATTGCTTGTTTAATCTCTATGGAGAGTTGGCGTGTGGGGAGAGCAGGCTCCTTGCTGCTGTTGATACTGATTGCTGTCCTCTGTTGAATGTTTGGAATGCGCTGGGCTCTGTGGGGTTTAGTGGGTTTCTCTCAGTACCTCATTTAATACAAAGCAGAATTAGCTGGCCTTTAGACAGAGTCTCTGTCTCCACGGCCCTACTGGTTTGTCCATACCCTTGTCCCTCAGACTGCACAGTGATGACTCTGTGGCCCTGTGGTCCCATACAGAGTCCTGAAGTGCAGCGTAGGATTCTCACCTGGTTCAGCAAGGCTGGGGCCTCAGCCCGAAGAATTCACATTTTCTCTATTCCACTATGGTGTTTCAGCATCTGACAGGCAAGATGTTTGCCTTTTGCATGTAAAAATTAAATAGCAGTACCAACACCAAATATGTGTGAGTGGATACACAGATCAAATTTCTGGATATAAGCTCTTAACATTTTCAAATTGGTTTTGTGCTATTACATTTAAATTTGTCTCCACCTTTTGTGAATAAAGGCATGCTTTTGCATAGAGAACTTCAGGTTCCAGAGTACTTTGGTGACATATAGAGTGTGTGTTTTTGTTTTATCTTAAATAGGTAAGAGAAGTTTCAAGAAGAAATATAACTAAACACGTACCTCCTGACAATATAATATGTGGTTAATAGTGCTACTTGCAGATTGTGTATTAGAGTTAATTATTTTAACGACTCCTCCTTTACATCCTATCAAAGTAAAAATTATATTCAGTTGAATGTACTGAATATATTTCAGTAGATATAGGTAGCTTTGGTAATGATTGCCCGTATGACCTATTCTTTGTCTATTTATTAGGCTTTGGATTTTTAAAAAAACTATCGGTAATTACATTAGACAATTGTAAAAAATAATACAGAGAGGTCCACTGTACCTTATATTATGAAACTAGGATTATAGTATATTATGAAAACTAGGATATTGACATTGGTAAAATCTGCTGATCTTATTCCATTTTCCCCGGTTTTGCTACATTTTTCCAGTTTTATGTCCACTCATTTTTGTGTGCATGTATTTAGTTGTAGAAAATAGAAATATGGAATCCAATGAATTTGCATGTCATCCTTAGACAGGGGCTATGTTAATCTTCTCCATATTGTTCCAATTTTAGTATATGTGTCCCCAAACTAAGCACAGACCCTGGATTTTTATATGCAACAGGATTGACTTCTTGGGCTTGTGACCAGAGCAGTTGCTCAGGATCTAGTGCTTGGAGGTTGCTGTCTTGAAGTCTGAAACATTTTATCTTTGAGCTTGCGTTTTGTAAGTGAAGACTGATGGGCTGATGGAACATGCTCCTGGAAATGAAAGCTTGGTCTCAGGTGGGATGGGTTTCTCTGCATTCCCTGCTTCTCTCTGGTGCTCATTCCCCCACCTCCTAGAACCCGAGCCCCACTCTGCATCTTCCTTCCCGCTTCCACCCCTGGCATGGACTTGGTCACAGTGCAGGGAGGGTCGGGGCCAGGCGTGAGAGCCCCGCGACGACTGAAGGCAGAGCGGGGCGTTGCTGTGGGCTTCCCATCCTGTGCTGTCAGTGGCAGGGCACATTCAAACCTGTGACTCAGCGGGGTTGAGCCTCTCAGCCACCCCGGATGCAGGAACTGAACAAGCCCCTGCGTGGAGGAGGTGTGGTTCACTTGGGATTCACCTGCCTGTCTGTGGGTTGGGGTGGTGGGTCTGTGTGAAGGTTGATGCCTGACTGAACTTCCCTGCCCCCAGCAGGCGTGCAGTGCCTGAGTCTGGCTGCCACCCAACAGCCAGGGACCATTCGTGCCACGCTTGTGGGCACAAGAAGAGTGGGCCCTAGGCACTTTGGAAGATCTGCACTCATTCTGTACGTTTCCCTCTATCTGAGGGAGGATGACATTAAGTAGCAAATCAAAAGCACCACAGCAGGTTAAGAGAGAAATCAGAAGAAAGAAGAAAGCTTGATATTTTAGTACCTTCTACAGCACTTTTCTCCCTCCTTTTGAACAGGGGGCCCTGAATTTTAATTTTGCTCTGGGCCCTGCAAATTATGTAGCCGGTCCTGATAGGCATATTTTATCTTCAGCAATCATTTACTATACACAGTGCCCACTTGTTTTCACTGCATCATTCTACATGTGCTTCAAATCTCGGTGACATAATAAGAAGATATTCAGTGAGACTGTGTGGGGACTAGAGCAGCACAAAACCCATAATGATATAAATATGTGGTGGAAAATTACAATAAAACCCTTGCATCTTCCACTTTAATTTTGCCTCAAGGAAATGGCAAAATGCCCAGCTGGCAATAACCAGTTCCAAATAAGCTGCCAAAACTGTTAGGTACTTCAATATATAGTTTGTGACTCTTTCCCCATTTTGATGAGTGACTCTGGGTTTTGGGGTCTGAGTCAAAGCTGGGGCACATGCCTGCCACCTGGAAGCATTTTCTTAAGTGTCATGCTAATCACAACACAATAAGACCTATTGAAGTATATTTTAAAATAACACTGAAACTGCTTTACAAGTGTATACATGTCTGTCGAAATATGATCATAAATAGGCTTCAAGTGTTTTCATCTGGAATTCAAAAGGATGCAATTTGTGTCTTGGAACAATGAAGGATTCTTATAAAAAGAAACATGCTTGTGGGAAACATTTTGATAAAAATGTGATAAAAATATATGAAAAGTTTGTGAATGGAGGTTGAAATTCCAGCAAAGCAAAATCAGATAGCTTCACCTTAGAACCCTACAAATAGAGGTGCCTTGTAAATATCAGGCAGTAAGGCTAGCGGTGATGAAGGGAATGATGAGGAACAAGTGCAGTTTTGATGAGACATTTCAATCTTTGAGGCAAAAGTTGCTCTCCTGTTTCATTTGAAAAAAAAGTGTCTTCATTTTGGTTTTTTGTAAATACGTTTACACATCTGATCATTTCTGGACAATCACAGGCATTGCCGTGTCACCAGTTAAGCTTTGTCTTTTTGTTCAACTAGCCCATAATATTTTTGTATGAACATCTGTGCATAAGTATTGCATTAGGGATCAGTGC
Organism: Myrmecophaga tridactyla; assembly: GCA_004026745.1. Classification (NCBI taxonomy): domain Eukaryota; kingdom Metazoa; phylum Chordata; class Mammalia; order Pilosa; family Myrmecophagidae; genus Myrmecophaga; species Myrmecophaga tridactyla. The sequence continues at coordinate 48,243 of PVIY010004705.1, forward strand.
ACTTCAGAAGTTTTCCGAGGTCAGTTTTTGTTTTAATGCTTGTCAGAACAATCTGAACTGTTTCCCAGTGTTCATCTAACCAAACAACTGCTTTGTTTATAGTTCTGCCTGACCTGAAGTATACTCCACTTGATGTGCTGGCTGTTTTCTAATTCAGGCCACATAATTCAGATTGAATGTGCTCTTCCTCCTTCTCCAGCATCGTGAAGACCAGGCAAAGAGGGTTCGTTGAAATCTAGGATTAGTAAGAATGTATTTTCATCATTACTTTCCCATCCTAACCTCCCTCTTCCAAACCTATTGCCAGATCCCCTGATAAGAGCAAAATAAACTGATTTAATCATCATCTTTCCTCCCTACACTTTCTTACAAAGTTGCTGCTAATTAGAAGCAAAATGTCCAAACAATCCTCTAGAAAGAAGAAAGAGACCCAGCAAGGGGTCCAGATAATCTGTAAATTGAGTAATTAGTGTAAGAATAATCATGACTCTGTTGTCTATGAGTGCTTTTTTAGTATATTTGGTGGAAATAAACTGTTCGCATCCTGCGGTTGGTGAGATCTGCAACTTGACTTGCTTGCTTCTCTGTTTATTTGCCAGGCGGATTGGCCTTCACTCAGCGCATCTGTGCCCTCCACTACCGCAGTACATGCTTCTAAATCTATTTTCCCCCAAGCATTACTTCCATTTCTAAATTTCCTTTCTCCAGCTTGTTATCACTCGGTCTTGCCCTAACTTAAAGTTTTCCTCTCTCCTTGTGATTGCATATTCTCCTTCATTGGCAGCATACACCACGTCATTCTATCAGCTCGTGCTAATTTGCACTTCCATCAGTACTGACAATTGCACCATCCAGGCTTGTGTACTGAAGAGGTCAGAGTCCAGGCTTGGGGCCAGCACTCAGCTGCAGGTGACCTTAGGCAGATTACTTAGCCCCTCCACACTCCCTTTCCCACATCTGTAAAATGGGGATAAACCTATAGTTCCTCCCTCATAGAGTTTTTGTAATGGTATGATGAGTTCACTCGCATCGAGTATTTAGAAGTGTATTTAAGTATTTGGATGGCTGGTACATAGTAATCAAGTTTAGCCCTACATTATCACTTAACTTTAACTCAGGTGCGTGACCACTGAACTTCCTGTTAGCCCCTATTTTTCTGGCAACACCTGTTAGTGTCCCAGATAACTAGACCTCCTTGGAACACATTTGGAAAATGCTACTCTCATTCTTTCTCTTTCAGGTAAATTTAATATGACTATTTTTTTCCCAGTCATTTTTCAAGGAGGGCAGTTCGAGGTGGAAAGTATAGAAGGAGAATCCCTCTCATGGTCAAATCTCTCCTATGTAAGCACCCCTCAGCCAGTGTCTGTGAGTTTCACCCTTTTTCTTGCCTGGTCAGTTGCATAATCTGACCCTTTGCTCATTCTCGTGTGGTCTGTGGACCGCAGATGCATCAGCATCTCCTGGGAGCTTGTAGAAATGCAGAACTCAGGCTACATCCCAGACAATCTAAATCAGAATCTGCATTTTAACAAGCTCCCCAGTGACTCTTAAGCACATTACAGTTTGAGAGGCACTATGCTAATGCTTCTGGGTCTAGGGCACCATGACTCTCTGCTTTGGGGAAATAGGAAGAAACCAACCTGAATGCCATTTTACAGCACATAATATTGACTCCTCTACAAGTGTAGCACTTTAAGCCCTATGAGATTTCCTGGAAAACCTATGCTGGCACATTCTCTTGGGTGTAATTGTTATTGATTACCATCATGATTAAAAGTGCAGTTTGGGTCGACTGGGAGCTTTAGCTTATTGAAAGGAAAAAAAACGTCTCATTGATCTACAGCCCTCAGTCAGTCATTCTTACCATTTCAGAAAACACTTGAGATAAATAGCAATAATCTTAACTGTGAGAGATTTGTCTCAAGGGATAATCTTTCCAGCAATGACTTGCATTGATTAAGTTCATTGCTTTTTAACTGTTCACTTTGTTGCTTTGGTAACTCTCTTTTAAAAATTAGGATGCTGTTTCCTAATTGGGATTTGTCTATGGGGAAGGTGCACAAAGAAGCACATTTGGGCTTCTTGTAGTACTTGTGAGTTATTTGCTGAGTGTCCAATCCTCTTGTTTCCTAAATATTTCTTTGTTGAAACAAAGTCCCTAAAAGAGGAGATATTGAACAAGTTTATGAGGTAGTCAGCATACAGAAGCATCACACAAGTATGATTCTTAGTATCCATGTCAGCTGTTAAGAATGAACCAAAAGTGAGGGTTTTATTAGCTGGAGAGCTATGCTTTTTGAACAGTTCACTCTTGTAAGAGTGTTCCTTTGCCTTTTGCATATGTTTGTCTTTATGGTTGGTCAGATGTTTGGAAAGTCTTCCGCTCTCTGTGTTTGTGCAGAATGTAGATTGGAGTTGAACTTATTAAAAATTACTTGACATCGAAATACTTAACAATATACTGAATAACTCATTCAGGTCCTATAGCTGTCTTGCATCCTTTATAATTGCAGCCATAATTATTAATAAAACAACAGAATTTATTTGAGTTTCCAAAACATTGACTGCTTCTGCTTGAAGGGGTACAGCAGAACTGTAAGTCTGATGCCACCTGTCTCCCAGACTTCACCTCACAAAAGTGATGTTTTTAAAAGTGTAACTCACATCATGTCTCTCCTGGGCCTAAGAGCTCCAGTGCCTACCCATTCCCTCTTGGACAGAGCATGAGCTCACAAGACAGCAGGACACTTTTTCATTTGGTTTTTGTCTACCTTTCTTCTTTTGTTTCTGACCATTCTTTATGTACCTGGAGTTTCTGTTATGGAGAATTATTTGACATTTTCCATGAGCATAGATTTATGGCTTTTGACCTTACTGGTCCCTCTACACTACAGCCTCCTTACTTTGTTCCCTTCTCTTATGGCCATAGCTTCAAAATTCAGCTCGGTGTCCACCTGTGTTTACCCTCACTTAATCTTAGGCGCTGGATGTTCACCTTGTGCGTCCACACCTCAGTCCTGACACTTCCCTACTGTAATTTGTGTATGTGGCATTTTCCACCTCAGGTCTGTGAACCCTCTGAAGCATAAGCTATATTGCTTTTAATAGTTGAAATATTATGTTATAGATAGTATAAACTGTGAAATCTTTAAAGAAAAGCATAATTATTCAGTTGTCTAAATGTATTAGCTCTTAATACATCGACTGAAGTTGATTTCCCTGTAATATAATGAAGTTCTCCATTGATAACTTACTAGTATTTTTAGCTGAAGGGAAATAGAAGAAGTAGTATATTTATTAATAATAATTTACCAGTTATATATGAGTAAACCTTTCATTCACTGTGTTATTAAATTCATATATTTGCACATTATGGTTATAAAAATCAAAGAAAAGGATCTATGAAAAAATTGAGATTCAACATTTTAAAAATAAGAAATCTGGATCCTCATAAGTAAACAAATGCTATCTTTATCTTCACCCAGAAAATTCCCTACTCTATATAATTCCAAGTCCAGTAGTTTGATAAATATTTTATGCCATTCTTTCTGTATTGTGTTACCACTGAAAAGACAGTCCTTTTCAGATAGATAAGGATTCTATCTTTATCTGTGATTACAATTTTTTGAAAATTCACTCAAAGCTCTTTGCTTTCATGTAAACTTCCAGGGCTTTTAAGCATATTTTTATTATTCCTTTCCTCTCCTGAATATTTGTGTATTTGTTTACATTTGCTCTTTTGTTTTCTACTTATTCATATGCTGGTTTTTGGACAGCATTTTCTGTTAATCGTTTCAGTCTCTGAATATCAATTTTAAATATCTCCATCTGGATGCACTCACTGGTAAGGCCCAATTGTCTAAACTGTCTAAATCCAACTTCTTTATCTTTCTGGCTACCCTATGTCAGCTTTTTCCCTTGGCTTCTCTGTTTCCATTGGTGGCACTATTGTAATCAGAGTTGTTTGAGAGTCGAACCTTGGAGTGTACCCCAACCTTTCAGTTCCCTCACTTTTCACATCCATTCCCATGTTCATTGAATCCCAGAGATTATCCTTTCCTTAGGGTCTAACACTCACATCTGTTTTTATTACAACTGTCTGCCCAGTTTGGGTAATTATTACCTCCTGCTTAGACTGTTGTAATAAATTTTGTGGATCAGTCACTCCTTTCTCAAATTTATCTGCTTTGTTCTTAACAAGTTAGTTATCCTAATACATTCTTAAAATTTCCTGTTTTTCCTGGCCCCAAAAAAGAGAAATGGCAATAAATGACATACATTTTCCAAATTAGGTCACTTAAAAACGCTCCAGAGTAGCCAGAGTTTACATTTACAACCTCCTCTTATCTATGGACCATCAAAACTGGATTATTTATTCTAATCCATTCCTACATTGTATTTTCTTATCTTGGACTCTTAGCTATGCTTCTCTGTCCATATATATGAAATGGTTTCCTCACAATTTCTGCCCATTGAAGTATTTGTTGTCTCCATCTTTTCCTTAAGGCTTCTGGGTCCTTTAAGCTTTCAACATTGCAGATATGCCTGCAGACCAACTGGGGAGGGTACAGAGTGGAAATTATGAATGGACTGTCTAGCTGGTCAAACTTGATTGATGCATTGAAGTGTAGTTTTTGGTTTTTAAATTTTAAGCTCCAGAAATTCTACTTTTTTCAGTCTTGTCAGAATTTCAGTAGTTCCTAGAAGCCAAAACTCCTGCTAATGAAGCTCACAAAAATATTTATATGAACTAGAATGCTTATTTACCAGTTCACAGTGAGTGATATGGTTTTCTAGGGCATTGTCTCTTCACAGCAAGATGCCTACAAAGCACATCAGTAACTGGAAAGTTGCTAAGTTGGCTCAGAAGTGAAGTGTGAGGAATTGGTTAGTCTTGAAAGATATTCCATTCCTCATTCTCCAAGAGGGTCATCTGCTAAAGTGTTTTCCTTGGATGATCTGGCATACACACAGATGGGTTCTTCAGGTATCGAGCATCCAAACCGACTGAATTACAGTTCTCCTTTACAGCATTTTCCATTCCAATTATGTCATCCTAAAGAGGCAACTTTGTTACCTTGTTTTAATTTTAGCAACAACCTATCCTTATCAATTAATGTGGGAGGTAATCCAGTTCTACAAAATCACATTTAAACCCTTTTACTGTGGAAATCCAAATCTTTGGCAAGCTGATCTCGTTCATCATATTTTTTACACTTTAAAAGTCTCAGAATGTTACTTTTTCTGAATTCACACCAGGATTATTAGATTACTTTATGTATTAGGTACATTCAGTGCTGTGCTTCTTTCTTAATATTTTTGTATTATGGTTGTTTTCAAACTGGCCTTATTTACGAGTCAAGCCTAAGTTGTTCAAAAGCAGGGGCTATTTCTTACTCTTGTTTTTTCTGTATTCTCAAGTATAGTGTAACTCTTTGTCATTCATTCATTTATTCCTTCCTTCCTCCCTCCCTTCCTTCATTTTTGAAACATCTAGTATGTACTAGGAATTTTTTAAGGTCTGGGGATACGTGTATAAAAGACATATGCCATGTTAACATAGCTACTAGCAGTCATTGGTTGCCTTAAATTTATCACCTAATCCGCATAGCAACACCTAAATGTAAGCATTAAACCTGCCCTTTTTATAAATAAGCATGCTCAGATTCAGAGGAAAAAATGACTTTCTTAAAGCTACAAAGTTAGTGAAAGAGTTGGGATTTAAGCTCAGAACTATGGTCTCAATTTGTTTTTTACCCCGTATTCCATATTGGTGCTTATTGGAAGTAACTTTATGATTTGGGGTACTGACAATTAAATATCCACAGTATTACATGCTAGTGTTCATTGCATTATTTTAAATTCTCAAAACAGTGTTTTAGAGTGTATAGTGGTTATATAGTGCATAGTGATCTATTTTTTTTTTTAAATAGGAGGGATGTGGTGGCAGTTGTATTAACAGGCAGGAAGGAAGAAATGTGGGGTGGGAAGGAAAGTGGGGAAATCTGATTGTTCCCTCAATCAAGTAATTGTTTGAAAAAGTGGAGGACTGAAACAATCTGAAAGCATTCATGGCATAACCGTCCAGAGACAAATTTATAAAATTGCTGAAGTCTTTCTTTTTAAAAAATCCAATAATGGCAGCAAGAAATCAAACCCAAATCATATTTTGCCCTCTCATTTGGAGTTAGCATGTACCTGTATGTAGAGTTTGTAATGTTCAAAATTTTACCTGTGGATAAAGTAGGACAAGTCAAAATATATTCCAAAAATATGGTTTACCAAATGAGAAGACATAGAAAAGGAAAAAAAAATAGTGATTTTAGTGTTCTATTCCAACCCAGCACAGCCCCAAGACCTAAGAACACACTAGGCAGATAGTTACCCATGAGTTTTAATTGGGGACTTGTGAACAGGGCAAGTTTTTTTCACGACGGTGGCTGATTGGGAGATGGAAGTTGGTGATCTGTGTGAAAAACAAGAGGAGGTGTGCCAAGGGAGCTGCTTATAAAGTTCAGCAGATCTCGTGAGATTTAGTTACAATGGAGTAACGGTGAGAGTTGGCCACCAGCAGCGATTAGGGAGTGGAGTTTGTTTTGATAATATATTCCCTCCCCTTTGACGGGTGTCTTCTGACTTTCAGTGTCTGTGCTCCAGCCATGCAGGCTGCCACAAGCCTAAGGCTTCTTTCTTCCCTAAGAGAAGGAGGTCCTGACCCCTGGATTGCAACAATCCACCTCCACACAGCAGATTACATTGACCATTGGGAAGACATTACACCCATACTCCACAGCAACAGTGCAAGAGACAACAGAGCACTAGGAGTTCCCCACAGAGAGATGACACCCCCACAAAGTGATGCCACCGCGGCCAACAAAGGGAACTAAACCGTTCTACTGATAACTGATAAAACCTGCTCTATCAGTTCTTAAATGAGAAGATTCTTTTGCAGATATTTTGATGTGCTGAATTCTGGCAGGCCAGCAGGGTATTCCACACAGTCCAGTTCACAAGGGTCACAGTCCAAGGCAGGCCAGTGGCACCGGCCATGGCAGTACAGTGCACACTCATCATTGAGATTTATTGTGCAAATAAGTTACTGCAGAAGCCTTTTGCAAAAAGGTATTTGCTGTGACACTAATGGGGAAAAGAAAGACATTTATGAGGAACTATGAGAGGCAAATCTTGTTGCTGTGATAGAATACAAGCTAATTTTCATTGGTAGACAGAAGTGGTCTTGGAGAAGGGGTGCTATGAAGGGTTTTAGATACCACACCTTTTCCCCCTGCAGTTGTAGGGAGCCCTGTGGAGTCAAGTCCACAGTTATCCTGGGCATAATAAGTGTCCACAGAGTCATACATACTGTTCCTTGAGGTTTGCAGGGTCCCAGGTTGGTTGCATATACAATTTTTGTATTTCCCCTATAAACTGTGGTCTAATATTTAAATTTTGGGCAACAGTGATACCCCATGGGCTTAGGATTCCCAACCAGCATGGCTGTATTGGCCAGGACCAGGGTCAATTGACCTAATTTCCCCCAATTTCTAATGTTGTAGCACAGGCAAGAGCAAGTTATTTTCATGACCTCATTGTGGTTGTAGCATTGCTGATCCTTTTACATGAATTCACAGTACCTGTCTGGGCCCTGTCATTACCAATTCAACAGGGGCAGGAGCAGCTTCTCAGGGCCGCAAATTGAGGCCCGTGAGGGCTGGATACATCTGGTGTGTCTGCTGTGGCAGAGAAGCTTATCATCTTTTAACTGTTCTTTTAAAAGTCTGTTCATCCTTGCAGTTAACCCTGCTGCTGTGGGCTTGTAAGGCAAATGAAATGTTCATAAGACTTCACATTCAGTAGGCCAGGGTTTGGTTAGTTGTCCAGTAAATGGGGTCCCCCTGTCATTGTCCACATGTGTGGGGAACACCAAGAATGCACTTAGCATTTCTAACCTGTGTGTTGTAGCTCTTGGTTAGCCTTCCCTACCAGGAAGGCTAGTAAAAGTCCAGTGGCCAAAGACACAACCATATATATATATATGGCTGTAAAGGCATATTTGCACCTTTGGATAAGAGAAGGGGTCCAATATAATCTACTTGCCACCTGGTGACTGGAAGTTGCTCATGCTGATGTGGCCAAGTTGGTGAGGGAGCACTCTCGGTCATCGAACTGAGCAGGAGGGGCAGACATTCACAACTTTCTTTAGCTGCTAACTCCTGATAGGCAGCCAAAATTGCTGCACCAACCTCCACAAAGTCTGGTACCCTTGGTGCCCTGTTTTCTTCTGCAACCATTTGGCAGCCTCATGTGATGCTGACTCTAGGCTATGAATTTTTGCCAGAACATCTGCTTCAGTGTTGCCTGGTAAAGGGTCCGTGTTATGGGCAGAAACATGGAAAGCAGTTACCATGTGCTTGCAGCAAGCAGTCCAAATGTCTTCCCACATCTCCTTCCACCTAAGGGGGTGACAACAACAGTCCATTGTCCTTGTTCCCGTGTGGCAGTCCATACCATCAAGCCTCGGTATATGGCCCGATTATGAATACAAATGGTTAGTGCAGCTCCTGGCTCATGGACAGTGGCCATCCATACAGCCCTCAATTCAGGCCACTGACTGCTGTGCATAGTTCCAGATTCCAACCAGATGGTGTCAGTGGTAGGTTGGATGGCCACAGCAGTACAGGTAGAGGGCTGCCCCATGTACTGATCCATCATTATACCATGCAGAGTCAGGTATACTTCCACATCCATCAGTGGTGGGCATAGGGGCAGCCACCTTGGAGGATCAACAGCAAGGGCAAATATTGTTCTGCTACATAAGAGACTGGCTCTAAAAAAGTCATGCATTTCTGCACTTAGGAGGTTGTTGTTAAAGATGCTGTGTTGCAGTAGGTAAGCTTTCCACTTTGTTAGTGTGCTAAACTAAGCACTTCCCGAATGGGGTTAGTTAGCAGTGTCATGTATCCACTCCTGTATGGGGATGGTCATTCATAAAATCACAGGACACTTCTGAGTCAGCCCTTTGAGTGGTAACAGGGCATTATAGGCCACACACAAGTGCTTTTCCAGGAGGTTGTATTTTAGTTCTCCCCCTTTCCATAGTTGAGACCAGAAGCCTATAGGTACATGTTTTACCTGTTGGCCTTTGCCACAAACTCCACCCAAAACCAGTATTGGTATTGGTCACATCTAACTCACAAGGCATGTCTGGGTCTACTCCCTTTAAAGCTTGTGTGTGTGCGATTGCTTGTTAGGGCTTTTCACAAACAGCCTGCTGTGGGGCATCCTACTCCGGAATCTTCCCCTTGCAAACCAGAGTATACAGACATTTAAAAATTAGTGCCAAATGAGGTATAAATGGCCTCAAATAGTCCAATAAACCAAGAAAAGGCATTAATTATTTAAGAATGTATGGAATGGGATAGTACTGTACTTTGCCAACAACAGCAGAAGGAATAACTTAAGTCTTACCCAAGCAGACAACACCCCAAAGTATGGAGACTGTCCAGAATCTTGTAATTTGTCTTGATTTATGATCCATCCCTGGCTTTCAAGGTGAGTCACCACTGTGTTACCAGTGTTTCTTATTCTGAAATAGAGCTGCAGTTTAGTACAATATTGAAGTAATGGAAACAAGTTACATTTTCTAGTGGTTTCCACGTTTTCAGGTCTTGAGCAACTAAGCTATGGCAGATAGTGGAACCATGAAGATACAACATGGTAAATGTCCATTGTTGTGCTTTCCACATAAAGGCGAATTCAGGTTGGCTGGAGGGATCTAAAGAAGTACTGAAGAAGGCATTAGCAAGGTCTAAAACACCCATGAAATTGGCCTCAGTGAGTACTTACATGTTGTAACAAACCAGCAATGCTTGGCTCCCCTGCAAATAAAGGAGGAGTTATTTTTTTTAGTTATCTATAGTCAGTTGTCGTTTGCCAAGTTCTGTCAGGTTTCTTTACTGGCCAGACAGGGGCATTAAAAAAGGACTAAGAGTAGGACTGATAATCCCAACTTTTCTAATTCCTTAATAGTGGTGGTGATTTCTTGATGGCCCCTGGGTAACTTAGACTGCAACACTGCTACAGCGGTCTGGGGAAAGGTAATTTTACTGGTGACCGCTCGGCGTGTCCTCTCATGATAGTTTGACCACTAGGCATCTGAGGCAGAATTCCCCTTTGGTAATTTGCAAGATGATATTTCATAAGATATCAACTCCTAATGTATACTCTAGGATAGGAGAGAGATATATACTGTGTATGCTTGAGGAGGCAATCAGTCTATTTGCGTTAATAATTGCCCTTGTGTTGCTTTAATGCCTTGGCCCCTGAGCAGTGGGTTAGCGTGGGTTCCCCAGTTTGTGGTTGTTTTCCAAATTTTAAGGTGCATTCTGCTCTGGTATCTACTAAGGCCAAAACCCTATTTTTGTTAGTGGGGGATCAAAAGATAGTTCTATATATGGCCTCCGATCCCCAATGTCCCTACATATTGTTCTTATTTGGGAATCTTGGCCTACCCCCTATGCTAGGGGGAAGGGGACCTCCTGGACCTTCTCAGTAGGGAGGCAGAGGGCTCTTCACATGGTGCTGGCCATATCTTTTGGTCAGAATCCACATCCTCCTCTAGTGACTTGGTTTTAAGTTTAGTAAGCCTCTCCTCCTTGGGCAGCTTGCCTCAAAGTCTAACTAATACTGCATTTGGCTGACCAGCAGTACCCTCAATTTTAGTTCCAGTGGCCATTAGGTTTATCCACATTTACTTGTGTAGTACCCAGTTTGGACCATCATGTCTTCTCCCAATGTGACCCATAGCTCTGACCCCAGCTCTCTTTCGCCTTAGATGATCTGTCTCTCCAAGGTGTGCATTCATTTGGGCAGCTATGAGATGGGATGTCTCATAAGTGGGCTGAGGATGGGTACCAAAGTCCCACACCACTGATTGAGAGCAGTATGTCGAATGTCTCATTATTTCCTGCAGTGAAAGTTACACTATCTGCTCCAGTGGCATTTGGAGTGCAAATCACCAAATATGAAGTAGATTCATAAAGGATGAAATAGCTTCATCCCTAGTCCCATTAATGTATCTTGTAGTTCATCACTGGTGTTCCAGTCTGGGGTTTGATTGGACAAATCCCCCTCGTTGGGCCACACCTCCTTGCACTGGAATATCACCCAATCAAGTAGTGAATTTGCTTCCATTTGGGGGGCTAACAAATTTATGCATTGATGTAGAGAAGGATGGATGGTGAGAGAGGGCAGTTTACTCATCTCATGCCAGGGAGCAGTAGACGGTCTGCACTGGTATCCCACAGTACACTAGCCAATCTGATAAAAGTTCTTTAGGTTTTTGCCTATACTGAGTCTTTTGTAACTCAGAGGCAGTAAAATCTCATGTTACATGCATTTTTTACTTGGCAGTTGAGCTGGGGCTGGCACTGCTTCAGCAGTTTCATCTCCATCCTCCTGGGGGCATGGTTGGGCTGGGATATGCTCTGACTTAACCTTACATTGAACCAGAGGGTGAACGAATTTATACCCTTCATCCTCCTTCTCCTGGTCATACTGGGGATCCTCATCGTCTGAAGGAAAATCCTCTGGGTCCCATATTTGGGATCCCAATCAGGGGAAGTTAGAATACATCTTACTTGAAACTTAGGTAACTTCCTGCCCCACCACCCTAGCATAATGACATCCTAATGTTTCTAAATTTTTATCTATGTGGTGTAGCCTCTCTTTTAAAGCATCTTGCAACTCCTTGGGCTACTGCATATCCCTCTCTAACCGAAATTCCTCTTCCAGGTGGTGAACTGCCACTCTGGCTATCAAGGCCTCTTCCTTAGCTGATTGTATACCCCCCAGGAGTGGCCAGGCTATAGTTGTGGCGGCCTAACAGTTCTTTTTTTTCTTATGAAATCTGACTGTCATGTGGCCTGTTGCAGAGAGGGGTAATTAGTCCAGCCATGGAGTTATAAGCATCTTCATATTTCCTCAGTGGTCCCCATTTGCCTGGGGAGGTAGCCACCCCTCCCCAGATGGTCATTGCAGGCCATCCTGGAATTCCCCCTCCTTTCCCACTACCCATACCTTCTATGGCCACTGGCTGTTTTGTCTCCTGGCTGGCTCACCAAATTTTCCAACCCAGCACAACCCCAAGACCAAAGTGGTAGGCAGAGAGTTACCTATGATTTTTACTTAGGGACTTATGAACAGGAGAAGATTTTTCCCAATGGTGGCTATTCAGGAAATGGAAGTCAGTGATCTGCATGTAAAACAAAAGGAGTAGGAGTGGCAAGAGAGCTGCTAACACCAGGGTTTCTGCAGAGTCTCATGAGATTTGGTTGCAGTAGAGTCTCACTGGTTACTAACAGTGATCAGGGGAGTGGAGTTTTAATCCTTGGATGATATATATCCTTCCCCTTGAGGTGTCTACCTACCTTTGGTGTCTGTTCTGTTCTCACACAGGTTGCCACAGTCCTAAGGCTTCTTTTCTTCCTTAAGGGAGGGGAGCCCAATCCCTGGATTGCCATAGGATCTCAGTAGAAAAGTAAATTAATTGTTACGATTCAAAGTCATCATGGCCAATCAATAGATGGTATTTGTTTTTTGTTCTAAAATAGAGATTTTTCTTAAATCAAAATGGGCAAAATCAGGGAACCAAATGTTAAGCAGATGTTACTGTTCTGCTTTACTCCCAGTGCTGCTTCTTCCTGGGATGGTAGTTCACAGTCATGCTAATTGGAAATATGAGCAGTTTGTATCTTTCTGGAAAATAAACATATTTGTAGTTACATAGCCTTCTGCAAAGCCACTCTGAAGAGAGAGAGAGTACTGCCAAAGTACTAAGCTGTTGGGCTTCTAAATATTTTCTCTTCATTTATAAGATTCCTTAATAAGTATATTTAATCCTTGCTACTTCAGAAAAGAAAATGTGTGCTAACACAATTCCTGCTCTTGTAATATGCTTTCCTTGGGAAACCCCTAGGAATTTTTAGGTGTCAATTTTGAACCATTGACATCATTAATAAATTCAACATAAATAACTGAAAACACAAAGTTTAAGGAAAGTAATTTGTCATCTTTTTTCCAAAATATTGGTGGAGAGGCTATTTGTTTTTCTTTCACTAAGATTTGCATAGTCACTTCATTAAATAATCTGTGTTTACCCACATAAAAAATACTCAGTTAACTGAACTTTTCACATTTTCATGATTTTTGACATTGAAATTTGCTAAGAAATTACAAGTCTACCACACTGATTCTCACAAACAAGTTATATACTTTTAGGTTGATGCAAGCCTTTCATTCTTCTTTAAGAAAAGCATTTGTGGGAAAAAAAAAGCATTTATTGAGCACTTATTATGTGCAAATTCCTCCTGAATTAGCAAACTAAGGCTTTTCTTGGCCTGAGTAGCAGCCAAATCATGGGGGTTCCCTCATGCAGTAAAGAGGAATAAAAGCGAGATCTGTTCATTTATAGCTATTGAAACAAAATTAAAACTCAGAGGCAGTAAGAGTAGATAGACTCACCTACTGCTGAGATTACCCTCACTCCAAAAAAAAAAAAAAAAAACTTAAAAAAAAGATAATGGAAAAGAATCAGTGATATGGAAGATGATTTGAATTTTTCGTTGTCAAGATTTCAGCCTATGCAGAATATTTTTTATACTCTGAAAAAATGGTTAAGTTGCTATTTCTTTATTTTAAGAAATATTACAAGTCATTTCTCAGCCATTTCATAAATCAGAATGGAGGAAATAAATTTATATTATGCAAGTACAATTTAGTTTAGACTAATGAAAGGGGACACTTGCCAGAGTACTTCAATTATGAATATTTATAACCTGATATAGATAGAAGTAAATTAGAGAAATTATCATGGACAATAATCACATTCTTATAACGACACTCTGACTTGGAAAGAATTATATCAGGTAATCTGTAAACCTTAACCTTTTGCTTCTTAGAATTATGTATATGTGGATCCCTAGTGTTCTGGGCTTGAATTTGAAAGACTCACTCATCAAGATTTTTAGACACATTATATTTGCTTTTGCAAATTAGGAGCTCCAACCACAGATGCAAGTATGCATTGCCATGTGTGGAATTAATGCTACAGACAGCTTATGAATATGCATGTGTATTTTGGTGGCACTTCTGCTACACAAGTCTGAAAAGCAGTGGGAAGTGGGTGGAACTGCGTGGAACTGCATATTGCTGTCAGAAAAGTGCAGTTCTCAAAGAAAAAAATTATAGGGGCAAATTTTCATTTCAGACATGTGTCTTCAAAGAGGTAAAATTTTACAAAAGAGGAAAGCTGTTTGTCCATTTTAATTATTAAAATTTCCATTGATATTTTCACAAAAACCTACAAATGTTCTAAGGACAATCATTGTATTTAAATGAACAGACATCTGTATGATGGCTTCTGGAATGCCTGAACTATTAATATGTGATAAGAGTTGGATGACACGTATTTCTGTAGTCTCAGTTGTACCTAATCAAATGTCTTTATCACTGATCTGTATTGGGTGGGTTCAGCTGAAATTTTAGTGAGAGATTTTGCATCTATGTCAGTCACTTGTATTTTGTATTAACTAGTGATTCCTTCAAAAGACCAGGTTCGTCCTGACAAAGAAATGCCAAGTAAATGGTGGTGCAGTTGTATTCGCTTCAGCTTTATTGTCACTGTGCCTGGGTGATGGTTCCCAGTAGGTTGGAGAGAAGGAACTGGAAGATTACAAGAAAGGGCTGCATGTCTCTGCATCAGTTGAAGGGTCTGGAGATTCCGTGCTCTGCAGAGGGGAGGCTGCAGATGTGCAACTGACTGTGGCCCCCACGGGTACTGTTTGAATTAATTAGCCGTTATATTCAGTGCAAACAAAAAAAGCACACCCTTTTATAGATGTTTTGGGCATTCTGGGAAGCTCTTGTCACTTAGTGACAAGTTGGTGTAATGGTGTGTTTAGAGCTGGATCAGATTATAGTTCCACATTTCAAAGGCTCTAACAGTGTGTTTCTGATACTTCAGACATTTAAATGATCCCTGCCAGACTACATTTTAGACATCAAATTGTCCTAGTGATAATAATAACATTCTGACAACTTTATTTTTTCGGATTAAATTTATTACATTACAATCAACCAACACCAAAAGAAATTTCAGTCTATGATTCACATATAGTTTGTTTACACGGCCTACTGATAGCTTCCCTACAGCTTTTCATTTTACCTGTCCTGGCAATATAGTCCCTCATGGGATTTCCCAGTACCCTAGTATTATTGAGGATAGGGAATAGAGTCCTTGGTCGTTGCTTTTGATATATATAGTTAAATTTTAATCACTTTAAAAATAGGGCTGGCCTTATTGAGGGTCAAAAAGTTTTTAGACAAAAATATTTTCTTCTGATAAGTTAATGGCTTTCTTCATTGGCGCTTGTAAACTGGATTAAGGGAATGTGTTTTCTGGAAACTGTATAAAGAATTAATTTTTATAAGTTTTCAATTTCTTAAAAAAATTAAACAAAGACAAAATTTTAAAACTCTTGCTTTTTGACCCCTATTGCCCTTCTAGCTTCTGTGCCATTTCTTGACTTCCCTTTGCAGTGAAACTCAAGATTTGTCTATATTCATTATCTCGAATTTTCCTTTATTTGTCTCTTCAATGTACTTTAATAGGACTTTTGCCTCCGCTACTCAACCAGAACCCTGGTCACGTTCAGCAGTGACCTGCAAGTTGCTATGTCCATTGGTCAGTGTTTGCACTTCATCTTATATCCTTCATCTAATAACATGCTGTCATTAGAGACAGCATATCCTCCCAGATGTGTGTGACTCCCTTATTCATTCTCTTCCAGAAAGCCTCATGGAGGGCTCCAGGGCTCAGTTCTTAGTCCTCTTTATTTTCACTTATCACTGGGAATCTCATTCAATCTCAAGACATTAAATATCTTTTATAGGCTGTTGGCTACCAAATTTATGTCTCTAACCTAAAGACATTTTTTTTTTAATTTTAGAAGTTCTATATCCAAAAATTTTAATCATCAAGTTTTTGCATCTTCCACAAAAAGAAAAAAATGTCTAGCACATGATAACGAAAAGAATTGTTAAACTTTCGATTTTGTTGGAATTAAACATTCATACTAATTTCCATATTCAGGCATTGGAGGATTTAGCTTAAGATGGACAAACTAGAATCACTCAAATCAGGAAGGCATATCATACATACTTAAATGATTTTTATTCATACTTGTTGATTGCTATTTCATATTTAAGGTTGTTTACCTAACAAACTAATTCATCCCAACATAATATACCATGTAACTCTATTGGGAGATATCATTTACTAAGAGAAATCATTTACTTGTTTAGAAAAGTGTCACAAATATGAATGTCACTGTCATTTATATATCAATAGATGAAAGAAGAGTATAGCATTTATAATTAAGGAAGAAACACTTAAACTGATATGACCATCTAAGATATTTAAAATGGTCTTAGTAAATTATGTTTATTTGTTTTATCTGCCTTCTTTTGTAAATGTTGTCCCTTTTGCCTACTTACAGATAAGCAGTTAATTGAATTGCTTTAAGCAAGTTGAATTTTATAACTAAAATCTGTGGTTCATAGCATAATTTTGTTTTTTCAGTCTTAAAAAGTCCAAAATTTTCATAATGATGCATCATTTTGTGTTCTGTTAGTGACTTAAAATTGTAATAATGTCTAGAGTTTGGAGATAATCAGAATTATTGTATTAATCATGATTCCTTAGTTGGCCAGTTTTGCTATAATGTCATGGTAGAAAAGAAATCTGTGGTTTGAAAGCAATTTCAGACTTATTTGTCAACCTTAGAGTCATCAAAATGATTTTTGCTTTCTGAATTATACTAGTAGTACTCATGTTGAAGAAAATTCAAAGTTAAATTAGAAATTCCAGAAAGATTTATTAGAATGTATTATATGAAAATTAGGTGGTAGCATAACGGTAAGTGAATTATTTGATGTGTGTTGTTGCAAAAAAATAGAGAGGATCCTAAACTTTCCCTGTATTTCATTTGAGTCAATAAAATGACATTTAATATATAAATAGATTAAAGAAAGTAAAATGGTCTAGGGGTGATATTTTCTGACTTTATATATATATATATATATATATATAGTGTCTATAATATAATTCTAAATAAAATTCCATGTTTAAAATATCAACAAATTTAATAGAAAATTAGGTTGATGAACTATTGATATGTTTGGTCACTAGAAAATTAGTATTGATACTATTTAGGGAATTAAGGAAAATGTATAAGAGCAATATTCAGTTTTCATTGGGCAAGTATTAGGATGGTTAACCTAAATTTTCCTATAAATGGAAACCCAAATATCAAAGTTGAAAGGGAAAATGTTCAATTTACTAACACTGCAGAAATATCAGTTAAAACAAGTGTGTGTATTACTGCCCATCTACTAAATTATTAAACAACTACAAATCAGTAGGGGCATGTGTGAACTCACACATTGCTGGTAGGATAATTTGGAAGAATCTCTATGGACAGCAAACTCTCAGCATATTGGGATGGTCACAACTGTAATCATACTTTTGGTTCTGCCATTTGCTACTACTTTTGAGACCTTACCTGTTCTAGTTTGCTAGCTGCCGGAATGCAACATACCAGAAACAGAATGGTTTTTAAAAAGGGAAATTTAATAAGTTGCTAGTTTATAGTTCTAAGGCCGAGAAAATGTCCCAATCAAAACAAGTCTATAGAAATGTCCACTCAAAAGCGTCCAGGGAAAGATGTCTTGGTTCAAGAAGGCCAATGAAGTTCAGGGTTTCTCTCTCAAGTGGAAGGGCACATGGTGAACACAGTCAGAGTTTCTCTCTCATCTGGAAAGGCACATGGTGAACACAGTCAGGGTTTCTCTCTCATTTGGAAGGGCACGTGGTGAACACAGCGTCATCCGCTAGCTTTCTCTGCAGGCTTCCTGTTTTATGAAGCTCCCTGGGAGGCGTTTTCCTTCTTTATCTCAAAAGGTCGCTGGCTGGTGGACTCTGCTTCTCGTGGCTATGTTGTTCTGCTCTCCTGTCTCTGAATCTCTCATTCTCCAAAATGTTTCCTCTTTTATAGGACTTCAGAAACTTATCAAGACCCACCCAAATGGGTGAAGACACGCCTCTACCTAATCCAGCTAAACAACCACTCTTGATTAAATCACATCTCCAGGGAGATGATCTAATTACAATTTCAAACATACAATACTGAATAGAGATTAGAAAAAACGGCTGCCTTTACAAAATGGGATTAGGATTAAAACATGTCTTTTCTAGGGTACATACATCATTTCAAACCAGCATATTACCTCAAGAAAATAATCCCAAAATAATGAGAGGCAACATACAATTGTGCACATGTGCACATGAGAGAGAGAGAGAGAGAGAGAGAAAGAGAGAGAAAGAAAAAGAGGGAAGGAGAGAGGGAAGGAGAGAGAGAGACTGCTCTGTTTATACAAGTATGTACTCTATTTTGTCAAAAAGTTAGATGACAACCCATTATCTAACTTTTTAATTTCCATTATGAAAGCACAATATAGATTGAGTAACTCCATTCTAAATGAATGAGCAAATAATTATATGTTTTATATCTATACCATGATTATGAATATCTAAAAGTTTGTATATAGAAGAGGATTGAAAGGAATAGACACAAAAAAATCGAAGTCTCATATAGTGAAAGGGATACCTTTTATTTACATTTGTCTTTGTTTCTTCCTCACTAAAATTTCCAGTTATAATAGCTGTTACATATTTCATACTTTAAAAATATATGCAATCATTTTAAATACGAAAGTATACTCTAGTATATACTAAGATATGTATTATAAATCATAACCTTTATTTTATATTAAATAAAATTAAAACTTGAGCCCCCTTTTATATAATCAGCATGTTAAGCATGAATTACAAGTGGGATTTGAACCTAAATTATCTATTAATATTTTGCATATTATGGCAACGAAACAAACTTAATCACAGTGCCCAGCAAAAGTTTGCAAACTGCTAATAAGCTTGATTTAGAATGGCCATTGTAAAAGTCGGCTTATGCTGCGTAAATTCAGAACACAGCCTTTGAATTGCTGTAATAAGGAAAGGTGATGTCCTAGCTTGCTTGTTTCATTGTTTATCTTTAGTTTTACCATCAATGTAAAATATACCTAGATATGTAATAAAAATGGTAGTATGTGGTAAGGGAAATACTTCTAATCAAATTCTACACCTCCTTTTTCTATGGGTAGATAGTAGCTGTAGGTGATTTAAAATTCACTGCTTCAATAAAGCTGTATAGAAGAGTTCTGTAGACCAGCTTCATTCTTCAAAGCTAAGAAAAAGAGAAGACCAAACTTGCACTTGTTCCTTACTGTTCAATCAGATATAGCCACTTACTCATGAACGTGATTATTTTTTGCAGACTAAATTATGTTTTAACCTCCCAACTTTCCACAGAACACACACTGAAGAGGTATCTCTGACATTCTTTGTGGAATATGAGATTTAGCTACACAAGTACCTTAAAGCAAATTAATCCTTGATAGTGACTTTTGTTTACTTAAGGAGAACTTATCTCAGATTTACCAAATGGGGAAAAAGTGAACAGATTATGTGTTCCTTTGGTTACTGTAGTTTAGATCATTTAAAAATGGTGTGCTGCTTTTATTTTTCCTGTGGGCATTTTTTCCTGCCAACATTTTAAAGGTGACTACCATATATGAAGTATAGAATGTGATGTATTTTTAAGTGCAATTCCATTTTCTGTTCCACAGAATACCTACCATTTAAATAAAATTACAGTGTTCATACAAGGAAAAATAGTCTTTTGTTACCTTTGTATATTTATGCATATTTTACTTTTATTTTAACCACAAGAACTTTCTTCAATTTTGGCAGCACTAATAATCTGTGGATTGTCAGGTTTTTCATGATATAAGTATGAAGACTTTAAAAAAGAATCTGATTTGTAGCTGTCTCTATATAGTCATTATATTTCCTTGTATGTTTTTTAATGCATTTTTGAATGCAGTTTTTAATCAGATCACTTGTAATCCAGTGAACATTAGGGGACTGTTGGCTTTTTAAAGCAATAGCTTCAAATTGGCAACATTTTAACTTTGCCTGTTTTACAAAAACCTTCCTAAGTGAATTTGGATTATTTTTCCTGTCTAGTTCCCATCATGTTATTGCTTTCTTCTCAAGAATTACAGTGTCCAGGTATTTGTGAGCTGGTAGCAAGTTTTCATATAGATAATAAACCTTTCCTTTTTACCTCAGTACTTCAACAGTGTCACATTGTGGCATTTATGACATTTGAACATTTTTCCTGGCTGCTGCCACCGCTGAGATGGCAAAATTATTTCTTCCCTAGCTTGTTCACTGTAATGGCCACCAAATTTCAGCATCCTGCTTGTAATTTCACAAGCTCAAATTACACCTAGTGTGATTTGAACTTCAAATATTGAATATTGGACAAAAGTCTTCTTTACTAAGGAATCTGTCATAATAATCATTGAAATAAATTGATGTCTGAAACTCTCATAATATTCTTAATAGTAGATAGCTCTGCTAAAGAAAGTACTTATTCTGTGTGTGACTCTACAGAATTAGAGTACAAAATATGGACCATTTGGCCTTATTT
The DNA here is from genome assembly GCA_004026745.1 of Myrmecophaga tridactyla. Classification (NCBI taxonomy): domain Eukaryota; kingdom Metazoa; phylum Chordata; class Mammalia; order Pilosa; family Myrmecophagidae; genus Myrmecophaga; species Myrmecophaga tridactyla. The sequence goes on from PVIY010004705.1 coordinate 68,918, forward strand.
CATTTTAATGCTATTTCATATTCTACTTCTATACTTGAGACTAAGCCTCAGTTGTTAATTCTGCTGTGACATAAATGTATAGAAAGGTAGTTCAATTACAGTATTAAGTGGTGTGCAAACTTTGACATTTTAGAAGTTTTACCTTTTTATATTTCAGCACAGTAAAGAGACATTTTATAGCTTATCATATTGAGTTGAAAAAGAGAGCAGAGCTTCACTTTTCTTATCTATGAAATAAGGATTTTATCTTCTTCATGGAGTAAGAATTAAACAAGGTGCATCTTTAGAATGATAAAATTGAAATGATTTAACCAAACCGAGTATTGGTGACATGGGAAGGAACTGGGACCCTCATCCATTACCGGGAGTAAAAAGGTAGAACTGCTTTGGGAGACAATTTGTTAATACTTGAATTAGTTAAATAAATACCTACCATATGGTTCCGCCATTCCACTCCTGTGTACTGACCCAAGAGAAATGAAAGCATAGATCTGTACCAAGACTTGTATACAAATGTATAGTTTTATTTGTTATAGTCCAAAGCTAGAAAAAACCCACATGTCCATCAACAGATGAATCAATAAAAGAACTTTTTATGTTCATGTAATGGACTACTATTTGGCAATCAGAAGGAGTGAAGGATTTATAAATGCTACAACATGAATAAATCTCAAAATAATTCTGCTGAATGAAAGAAGCTGCACAAAGATTAGTTAGCGTATTATTCCATTTATAGACAATTCTAGAAAGTGTAACCTTATCTATAGTGAGGGAAAGCAAATTGGTGGTTTTGAAAGCACTTGGTGGAATTGAGGAGGGAGAAAGAGCTAAGTAAAGGACTACGAAGGGACATGAGGAGTTGGGCATATGTTCCTTTGGGGTGAAGATGAAGTATTTGTTCATTGTCTTGACTGTAGTGATGATTTATAGGTATACTTATGACAAAGTTTATGAAATTGTGTACTTTCTAATGTGTAGCTTATTGTGTATCAAATGTACCTCAGTTAAGCCATTAAAAAAAGAATTAAATACCATATATGAAAGCACCTACTGTATTGCTTAAGAATTAGTAACCTCTCCATGCAAGTTTTAAATTGAAATGATAGAGTGATGAGGTGGAGGAAAATCAGAGACTTGAATTTTACCTCATGTTTTTTTTTGTTTATTATAGGTGAGAAAATCAGTGTATAATTAAGAATTGGTGCATACACTGGTTCATATTTATTTGTGTGTGTGTACTCTTTGAAGCCATCTTCACCCTATTTTAGTTCCCTGGTTGTCCGCGCATGTGAAGGAAAACAGTAACAGGTCACATGACTGCTGAGGCTGGGGCTCACCGCCGTGGCCCATACTGAAGAGGAGCTGTGGCTGGGGAAGGTGAAGAGATGCAGGAGGGCAGAACTCACGGGGTCAGTGATGCCTAGTTTCTCAATGGCTTCCTGCAATCTTGGGAACGAGGGACTTAAGTAGGCTAGAGATGCCTGTATCTACTTCTAGCCTTTCTGTTCCCCAGAAAGTAGAAAGACAGCTCCCATTTGGACCCATAGGGCAATTGGAGTAGGAGGGTCAGACATACCCAGTGAGGTGCATGCTATTAAGCCCCTGAAGCCCAGATGCTGTGGTGAAATAGAGGGCAATGATACAGACAACTAAAAGTTCTAATGCCCCTTTTGTTATTCCCGAAACAATAGACAACACATAATTGCCCCTAGGGCATCTGATATTATTAATAGTATATACTAAACAGACTTGGTTTGGAGGACCAGAAAGGATCTCGAACTGATGGTTTTTACACTGTAAAAACATGTGACTGCTACATGTTGGGCTCCAGGCTGAGTGCTTTTCAAGTATTTAATCTTCAGAATCATCCTCAGAGAAGTCTTTTCTGAAGGCATTTCTCCAATCTCCCTTTCCCAAATTAAGTCACATCCATCATTTATGTGGGCTTATAGCATGCTATACACCTCTGTAACATTTGTGACTATAATGGATTGCATAATTTGTTGATTAATATCTAGCTCCCCTCTAGAATGTGGGACTAAATACGTCTTGGACCTTTGACCTTGTATATAATCAGAGCTTAATACAATTTGTTGAGTGATTGAATGAATAAAATTTCATCATAACCCAGATTAATAAATAGTTTTATGGTATGGGCAAGAAAGACCCTGTGATACAGCATTTCAAGTTCTGTATAATAGTGATTAGTTTAGAAATAATTTTAATTTTAATCGAGTGAAGAACCCTATACAGGAAAGTGACCAGTGAGATAGGAAACAAGCATAGATATTGGTAAATCTGGATGTTGTTGTTGTGTTAAATCAGAGTCAAAATCCTCTGGAGTTGAATTGTTAAGCTCAACCAATTGATGAGCACCTTCATCAATGATAGGCATCCCCTCTTTTTTTAAAAAAGCAAAAGTAAAGACCTAGTGTTAATTATGGCATATGATGGGTGTGTTACTGAATACATTATGAATCTTCTGTTACATTACTGCTGGCATAATGAAAACAAAATAATTAGATTATATGCATAATGTACATCTTTTGTCATAAGTTACTCACTTAGCCTTGCATAGCAAAATATAACTGTTTTGATGTACGTCTTTAAATGCAACCTACTTAGACGGTGCTTCTCAGTGGCTTGTATGCTTACTATTAAATAAACAAGGAAGAGTTCCCAAACCAAATATAACAGAGAATAATTTAAGTATTAAAATTGTTCAAAGGAAAGAGTCATAGTTATGGTTCATTTCCCTTAACTAATATAAAACCATATTTTGTGTTTTGTTTGAGGAAGTTATGTTGTTACTGCTAGTAATGCTTCGAACTTAGGGGAAATCATTAAAGTAAAATAGTCTTCAAGATAAAGCAAATTGCCCAGAAAGCATTTGTGAATCAGATCAGAATGTATTAGTGTTAGGGCTCTTGAAAGCAAAACATTTGATTTAGGCACAGAGAAGCCTCAATATGTTTTGATATTTTCGCTGGTACATTAGTAAAATATTGCTGATGGTATCTCTTCTCCTTTCTTTAGAACATTCTCAAAACCAGTGGAATTTCATCCTCCAACCTAACAGAGGACTATGATATACTGCCTTAGGAAAACAGATGTCTTTTACATCTTCCAGGAATTATTAGAGCATAAAGAATATATCATAGATGCATCTGTTGGTACACAAACTGTACGGATATTATCGACAAGGTGAAAGAAAAAATATTTGATTAAAGAGGAAGAATATATACCTGCCCCTTTCTAAGTGGCAGCAGTATACACTGCATACCCCAGTGCATTTTCCAAGAATATTGACAAATGATATAATTTTAAGGGCTCTTTACAAAGAATATATTAAGTGTTCTTTTTACCTTGTCAAGTTACTGTAGTGAAAGTGTGCTCTGTGGTTATATGTTACAGAAGTGTTCCTCTGAATTAAAATCTCTGAATATGCAGAGTATAAAGTGAACTTAAATGTTTCTGCTTTAATCAGATGGGCGACAGTTCTCATTCTTTTTGACCCTCCTCCTCCTTTGAGGAGAACCCTCAGCCCTTCCTGAAACTAAAAATGCATTCCCAGCCTTACTTGTCATTTGGACACTGGCCTGAGAAACTTTGAACTTGTGCAGCAGGGACACCCCTGACTTTTCTGGCAGTTGATAGCTGCAGTTCCACCCTTTGCAGAGGTAGTAATGGCAGCTGAAATGATGGCAATGTCGAGCCAGAGTCTTGTCTTGAAAATGTTGAGAGTAAAAGTTGGGGTGTCAATGTCCAGTGGTCTTGTAATTTGAAGGATTGTATATTACAGCTGGACTTCCAAGTCTAGTCTTTCCATTTTCCCAATATTCCACAAGTTACTCAAATCTCTTTTAATAAATTCCTTTTCTTCACAGACTAACCAGAATTTGTTTCCGTTGCTTGTGACTAAGAACCATCGGTAATCCAAACCCTCTATCCAAACTGTCACCAAATCTTATATCATGCTTCAAAATGACTTCTGCCACACCCAGTCCTTATTTTTTATGTCTGTGTTTTTTGTGCATTACTACTGCAACAACTCTTGGTAAATGTGATCTCCCTGGTTTTTTTTTTCCAACCTCTCATGGTTTATCTTTCAGTTATCTTTCTGTAACACTACTGTTATCATGGTGCTTTCCTGTTGAAGAACCCAGATTGTACTTCCTTACTATACTTGTAAAAGTTGTGATGCCTTGGGTAACAGACACGATCTCAAATCCTTGTTTTCTTCATATTAGACTGTGTGTCCTTGAGCAGGGTAATTCGTCTCTCTAAACCACACTTGCCTCATCTTTAAGTGGGGATAACAGCCTGCAAGTGGACAGTTATTGTGAGAATTTAGTTAAATGGCATGAGAAAATGCAGAATAGTGCAGACTGCCTGTTCTTCAAAACCTGTCTCCACCGCTTAATAGCACTGTGAATTCTTAAGTTACTTAACCTCACTGTGCCTCAGTTTTCTGAACTGTAAAATGGTGGCAGTAATGGTCCCTAATGCATGCATGTAAGATGCTTAGAAGAGTGCCTGGAAGAGTAAGTCCTCACTGTGTGGTGGCATAATTATTAGGAGTAAAATGTTCACATAATGGTAGCACCAATTTCTTGTTCCAACTTCTCCATTATCTTTTTCTTCTCTACCTTCTCTTTTTCTTGCTCTTTCTCTTCCTTTTCTACTTCTCCTACACTTTTCATTATAACTACTACAAAATTAACTGATTTACACACTTTCTGGAGGTGTGAGTTAATAATAAGGAAAACAAGGAAAAAGTCATGAAATACTCTTTTAAATGTCAACTTTGGCCTAGCACTTTAGGCTCACGAAAATCTTGTTCCAACCCACCCTTCCAAGGCGACCAACCTCTTCTGGCCAGACACATCTCATTTTCTCCAGAATGGGCCACATTTATTCCGTTCCTTTGCCATTCTCATGCTGAATCCCACTTCCAATCCAAATAGAGAAAGTATTTGAACCTGCAAATGGGCCTCCCTGGAGCTGATCCATATCTCATTTTGTCAAGTGTCCATTCATATATCACCTCTTCTATGAAGCCTTCCCCCATAGACTTGAGATAAACTGATTTAATATTTATGGCACATAAAACTGAATCCTTGAATGCTCTACTGTTTGTTATGAAAGTGTCTTGATTTTTGTCTACCTTGGAGTATGTAGGGCCTTCCGTGTCTCACTCATAATCGTTAGTGTTTATTAAATACACGGTCCTGAATTAGTCACTTTGGAATTATTTCCAGGTTGTGTGGGCATATCTCACAGCCTGAAGGCCCTTATCAATTTATTTCTTAAAATAGGAGACATCAACTAACAAGTAACAGTAGAAAATTAATGGAAACTTTTAGTAAGTTGTTCTGTTCCTTTCTAAAAATTATATACCTAAAGTGGTTAAATTATATAGCCTTATATATTTATTTATATTTTCAAAGGGAAGCACAAATAGCACAAACAGCTCTGATGAGCATAAACAGCTCATCAGTAAAGCAGACCTGAGAAAAATTTATGTCATATAGAAACACATGTATAGAATTATATAATTTAATACTTTTGATTTGTCTTCCTCTGTTTTCTTTGTAGCTAATTATTTATAAAAGATGTATCTAAAATGATGGCTAGCAGAGGGATTGATGGAAAAGTATCTTAATTGGTTACAATCCTTTTATTAAAAATATTTTAAGCAGTCCAAAAGCTTAAGATTTTATAGGGTCATCTTAACTATTTTAAAATATTGAGATACTGTGTACCAAGAAATTGAAATTATTAAACACAAAATTAAGTCAAAATGAGATAGTAAAGATAAAGAACTTAATCATTAAGATATTTCTGTAATAAAATCTTGTGAAGAAGATTCTTGATATCAGTTGTGCTTCTTAAGGAAGAGCTGAAAATCATGAGGGTAGATGCACAGGGGTTAATGATGAATAGGAATTATTTTTGTAGAAAGGGTGAAATATGCTAAGATTTCTCAGAAATTAAATCCCACGGTCTTTGAAGGCAGAGTTAATATAACCTTATATATTTACTGATCTACTCCATTTATTCAAGTGGCATTTTATCTTAGCAGAGCTTTGCAACTTATGGGCAGTTGTTGAATGTCAGTTAGAATAAAAAACTATGGGAAGGATCAGAATAAAAGGAAAAATATACTCAAAATATACAATATAATTAATTGTATATATAATGTAATAGTATAAAATACATGGTATATGTTTGATAATGCCTTATAGACAAATATTTGTTTAAATTCATATATATAAATATAAATACACTTCCTTATATAACAGTTCATACCACTACTCTTCTATACATCCACGTATATGTATGTATTATTAGCATATGCTTGTTTTAAATTGTTATTTTCTTAAGTAAACAGGTTGCAGGGCAGTTGAAATAGTAAATCACACTTTTTTCCAGATAGGGGAGGATATTGGCATGAACTTTAAGAAATTTGGGGGTAAATTCCTAAGAACCATAAATATTCTATCTTTAAAAAAAAATGGGGCGTGGGAAAGGCTGTGCAGACCTGCATATGGAGATGGGGGAGGCCTCCTCTGGAGGGTCCTGGAAGAAGGGGCCTGTGGTTTTCTTTGGTTTTCTCCTGTTGGCAGTGGTGGAGCTCCTGTGAGCTTTCTGCCTTTTTCTCAGGTCCCTTATCTGTTAATGCTTCTGTCCTTTCCTGGTATTTGTACAAGTTGCAGTAATACTGCTAGTTTCCCTCTTATCTGTTAACATTTGGCACAGGTTCAGCAGATTCCGGTATAGGGGGCAGAAGGAAATATAGAGTTCGGTGAATAAAGGTGACTTGGGATGTCAGATATAAGACAATGTGCACATCCTGTTGGGCCTGAGAAGTATGTACTAACAGATGGTTATAATAGATGTAAAAAATGTTTTTCAAACTGATTTCAGAAAGCTTAAAGCATCGAATAATCTAAAATACACAGCATCCTGCTAAAGGGAAGGCATTTGAAACTAGTTTCATAGCAAGAAGACCAGGAGGAACTAGGCTAATATTTGAGGCCTCTTACATGGTGTTTCTAGATGACAAAGAGAAGGCAGAGGTACTAAATAATTGCTTTGCTTTGATCTTTTTCAGTCAAAGAGAGTGAGCTTAAAATCTGGGGGTAGAACAAACCAGGTTACATGGGAGTTTGAATCCTTGAGAGATGTGGAGATAGAGAGCAAACCCTTAGGCAGTGAAGTAGTTCTGTCTTAAGTCCAGATTTACTGCTCAGGAAACCCCGAAGGATCCTTAGTCATCTTTACAGATTTAAAGAACTGAAGAGATTCTAAGAGACCACAGGTACTCTTCCAGAAGTGTTAATGCAAGAATTTGTATATTACCAGTTGGTAATTTAATCTCAAATCCTAGCACAATTTCAAAAAAGATCATGACATTGGGTGATCACTCAGTAAAGGAGGCACTGAGTAATAGGAGATGCCTTGGCTTTCAGAACCCAAGAACAAATTGCATTGTATTAACTTAACTGCAGTTTTTAGATAGTTACATGATTGGGGATGCAGGGAGCTCTATGTATGTGATAGAATGGATTTCGGTGAGGTGCTTTTACACATTCTCTTATGATAATTTTATAGAAGTTGGAATTATTTGGACTTGATGGAAATGGTTACCTTAGCTCTTTGTTGTAAAATTAACCCTTCCAGTGACTGTTTTTATAATGGGTCAGTATCTCCTGGTGGGAGATTTCTAGTGATGTGTTGCAGGATTCCATCCTTGGGTTCTGCCCCATTCAAAAATTTATCAGTGGCTTGGGTAAAGACTAGAAGGCCTACTTGTCAGTCCCGAGTATACCTAAAGTACAGGGGCATTTATTGCAGGACAGGGAGGTAGAGTACAGACTTCGAAGTGACATAGACTAGTTAAGAAGGCTGATTCCAAAGAAAGTTACTTTAAAGTCTTTGAACCTCTATTTCCTTATCTTTAAAATAGCCAGTTTTCTGAGTTATAAAACATATGCTCAATGAATATTAACTAATTTCACCCTTGATTGACTGAATATGGATAGATACTGCAAGCAATTAAAAAGATGGTCTAAAATTAAAAGAATGGCATTTATTATATGCCAATATGAAACCAAAACAAAGCTTTGTTGAAAGTAATCACTTTTTCAGATATGAATGTACATTAGTGAGAGATTCTGAGGAACTTAACAGATTTTTAGGTAACAGTGTAACACTGCTACCAAAAAATGGCTTCAGCTCAGGCTATATTAATAGAAATACAGAGTGTAGAGTTTTAGTGTTTTATGTTGAAAGGAATATTGGCAAAGGGGAGTTTGGTCAAAGAATATACATCAGGATAGTGCCGAACCCTGCAACAATATCCTTTGAAGAACAGTTAAAGAAATTGTATATGCTTAACTAGAAATAAGAAGGTAAGATCACACTCTACATATGTATAAGATAGAGCTGCATGAGTTTGAGAGGTTAGAGATTTTTCGCATCATTCCCAAATGTACAAGGGCTAAGTGGTATTGTTTATAAGGAGAATTAATATAAGAAGGAACTTCCTTACAATTTAAACTGCACAGATCATGGATCTTTCTTCACTGGAGGCTGAGTTCACCACCACTGAAGGTTTTCAAGTTGGATAAGCACTCGTCTAAGGTGAATTAGGTAGTATTGCCACATGGGTTGGAGTTCTGAGCAAGACCTCCAGAAACTGGGTAGATATCTCAGATGGAGCAGAAAATCTGGACAGGTTTTCTGCGGGAGGCGAAGAAAAGAAGTTTTAAGATATTCTGGCAGCATGAAAATCAGGATTTGGGTTGGGAAATGTAATTAGGAATGGTACAAGAGAACTACAAGTAGCTAAAACAATTAAACATTCATTTTTGGGAAGTGTATTTTAAGTAAAACAGGATTCAGTTGGGAGAAGAGAAAAAATCTTCACTAGAGTATCTCCCTCAGATGGTCAGTGATTGATTAGTTGATTTCTAAATCCAGTGCATTGAGTGATACCAAAGTGCCTCAAATAATGTGCAGTGTGTTGAATAAATGTTATAATAAAAGTTCTTATTTTCTTCCCCACTGCACCCCACATTTATGATATTTTAAAACTCTGAACTGGCGCTTAGTATTTGAAAGGGTCCCATCCTTTGGCCCCTAAAATATTCTCCTAAAATCTGGCAAAAGTCATTGTATTGGATTATGTTTTGGTAGCCATATTTTTCCAACTGCATTTTTTAAGGTGCTTACAAAACCCGTCAGTAGGATTATATATATTGTACACTGAAGTCACTAATGAACACTTCAGTTATCACCATATAAATATGAACCACAAATTCCATTCTATTTCATCTGTACCCTGAGTGTGTGTGTGTATGTATCCTCTGTGTGTGTGTGTGTGTGTGTGTATGTGTGTGTATGATATACTTATCTTCCATTCTTGCTAAGATTGAGGGGGGAACAGTCACATATTGCCTCTCCCTGCATCATATTTGGAGGACATGGCATTAATTATTATGTTGTCAACACTGTTCACCATTGGTGAAATTCATGGGTAATACCCATGAAAACAAAGCCACAATTGAGGTCATTATCATACCTTTAAGATTGCTATATATAAGATTAGCAAGGGAAAAAAAAAAGGTTAGCAAGGCTAAAATTACTTTGAGCAAGTATCATTCTATAATACCCTGATATTATTCCCCTTGCTTCTTGAATAGTTATTCCAGCACTTACTGAAAAGACACTCTATACTAAGAACTGATCTGAAATTGTGACTCAAAGAAAAAGATACTGTCACTGGGGTGAAAGAACTTGAACTTTAACTCAGTGCTACTTCTCCCTACTTCTCCTCCCCTTCCTCCTTCTTCTACCATTGTTTACATTATGAAATTTCATTTTTAAATATAATATGCATCCAGAAAAATCCATAAAGCATCAAGTATGGTTTAAAAAATTATTGTAAAACCCAAACCCATGCATTTGCCATCGGGTCAAGAAAAAGAATGTTGCCAGCTTTCTTCTGTTTCACTCAAAGGAGCTTTCTGTGTCCTGATGAGAATAGAAGTTTACCTGAATTTGCTAGAGCAGTAGACCTTTTATTCAGGATGGTAAGGGTCATTGGCATGCCTAAAAAGATAAGGAGAGGGGAGCTCAAGAGTCTACAGGAATAGATATTTATTTAATTTGTGGCATGGTGCATTACAAACACATTTGCCCATTATCCAAGGCCACCAATGTTTACTCCAAAAGTCAGACAATTGCAACGACCGAATTGTCTTAGATCAGCTTGTAGCCCCTCTTCTTCTATCACCTCCCATTCAATAACTTCTTTGTCCAGGGAAACCCATTTCTCTTGCTTGCAGGGGAAGGATGAGAACTCTTCTGTTTTAAACAGAACCTTTCTGCTTCAATGTATCCTGTGTCCCCTCTTTCTGCTTATTCATCTGCTGACATGATACCAGTGATCAATTTCTAGCACAGGAGAATCAGTCATGAGAACTCCAAATGCCTCATGGTCTGGAGCTGTTGAAAGTAGCAGTAGATGTCTCATCGTTTCAGCAGACTCTGAGAGCCCAGCCCTCCAGCCTTGTGGAAGAATGACACATACATACTTTTTGATGCCGTTAATTTTCTAACTCAGTCTTTCTCAACAACCATACGAGAAATGTGTTCTTATTCTCATTGTGCATACAAGCAATCCAAGGACAATCAAACCTAAAGAACCTGATAAATGTGCTTTGAGCCCAAAACTTTAAAATATTTGTGCTTTTGAGATTTCACTGTGTTGCTCCCAGTAATCATTGATGTTCATTATTTATGAGTTTGATGGAGATTTTGATACAGGTTGCTTCAAACAATCAGCAAAAATGGTAATTAAAGGAAAATATGATGCAATCTAGATAACAAAGATATGCTTAGAACCATTAAAATTTGGGTTAGGAAAAGATTTTAATACATAACTGATGGTTAGGTGATGGTGCCCAGTTGTCTGGTCAGGCAAGCTCTGGCCTGTTCTCGTGAGGACATTTCATGGACTTAAATCATCAGTAAGTTGATTGCATCTATGGCTGATTGCATCTACAATCAACTAAGGGGAGTGCTTTCTGCAAGGAGAGACATTTAATCCAACCAGTTAACTGGCATTTAAACGGGAAAGTTCTCTCTTCATTCAGCACGCAAAAGAGAGATCTTTCATCTCTACTTCAGCCTACCAGCCTCTCCTGGGGAATTCATCAAAGTCTTTCATCAGAGTGCCAGCTCACAGCCTGCTTTATGGAATTTGGACTAGTATGTCTCCACAGTCGCTTGAGACACTTTTATAAAATCTCATACTATTTACAATATCTCCTGTTGGTTCTGTTTCCCTAGAAAACCCTGAGTAGTACAATAACTGTAAAAGTACAAGCTATCCAGACATAAAGAGACAAAAGTTGTCTATTATCAAGAAAACAGTGTGTTACAAAGATTCCAGAAAGGCTGGAGAATAAAATGGATTGACTTGTAAGACCTGGTAGACAGGAGCTATTATGTAGTTGTCTACAAGTTACTCACCAATATGTATTTTAATTAGCATGCTTGAGAAGGTGGGAATTCCAGATATTGAAACCTAAGTGTCACCTTAAAGTGAATTTGAATTTTAGAAGCTGTTCTGATGAACCACTGGTGCAATTTGCGTATTGTCTCTTATTGACGTAAGTCAGTGACTATGTAAACTAGAATGTAGAACAATTTCTCCAATATGAAAAAAGAGGGAATTTTGTGTTGGCAGAATGGAATGCTGCCTTTTAAAGAGAAAAATAATAGAACTATTGAAAACTGCCATCATACAAAAATAGTGAACAATGATTTCTGCCCATTAATTGAGCACAATAGCCTCTTATTTAATAACATTGGGGAGGTATGTATTTCTAAAGCTTTTGGGTACAATTATGGTAATGTGTATGGTCAATCAGTCTGTTTTAACTTTAGGTCATAAGCCTCTGAATGTGAAAGAAAGTTGAAATTAAGTTTTAGAAATAGAAGCTGTTTTCTTGATGACAGCTATGCAGTTTATGAATCATAAAGAAAATATATGGATAAAATCTGCAGTACGAGTGCTTCTGACAGTTTTTCAGTGGGGGATTTTGCCATGTGCATCAGCTTTTCTCTTTATGAGTCTGGCACCTTATAACACAATGCCAATTTCTATCATAGCTTGTGGCGATTATATTTTCCCCAGGCTTGGTGGGCTCTCATATTTCTTGCATCAGACTACAATGTTGTGCATTTTAACACACCAGAAGCCCTTCCTTCTGTGCTAAAATGACTCCGATTTATTCTGCGTATCATTAAGTTGCACCGTCTCCGAACTACTTCCACACTAGGAGCTGCTGCCCAGTCTGTGTGGCTTCAGGAACTTTAACATTTTGAATTAGTGTTATGATAGTGATTTAAGTTATCTAAAGTATGAAGATGTAAAACACCTTTTATTGATATAACCAGATTAACTATTGAGCTTAGTTTCCTATTAATAGAAAGATTGCAGTTCTAAATTAATTAGGATCCATTGCACGCCCTGAACTTTTCATGTGCCAGGAGCTTCACATGCCCTGTTAGAAGAATTCCACATCAACTTGGAATAGTCCCAACTGGCTTTCTTTATTGACTTATTTTCCTCTACTTTTGTTTTCTTCCTAATAGTATGTCTTTTCTTACTTGTGCTTTCTGCATTTAATACCTTTGCACCTAATCTCAATATCAGGTGTTAGCTACGATTGTGGAACACCTCAAAAATAGCAATTACACCAGAATCTTTAAACTGGGAAACAGTGTGATGGCTGAGACCAAAATGGCCACACATGAATAATGAACACAGCTGTCAAATGTTTAGACAGTTGCTTTGCAGTGTGGCTATACGTTTATAAAATGAAAGTTGAGAGTGCATAAGTATAGGAACCCCTGTATTTAAAGATTTATTTCTACTGCAAGTGGAAATGCTTAAAGCAAATGAATATAATTGCAGTGTTGAATATAACTGATGAAACAAGAGGGTTATTTTCTTCAAGAGTGATAGCTTTAGGTTCCAAAATCAGCATGCTCTCCATCTTGAAGGGAGAGGTGTCTCAGTTCCAATTTTGGCTGCCCTGAGGGAATGAGGGCTTCACGTGGCAAGATCTTCTAATTTTTCAGGAAAAATCAAACTGTGAAACCTCCGAATTTTAAATATTGGTAAAAAAATAAATAAATAAAGTGTGTACTAAGTAAGCACAACACCTTTGTGGTGCTTACTCCTGCTTTACTGCACAATTGAGGAGCTGATATTTAAATGTGTGATGTGGAAAGCCCTAATAGCGCAGTTAAACTTCCCTAGTTATATATTTGCCAAATATCTGTGTCTGTAGGAAGAGGTGTAAAGTATACCCTGCTGGTCCTGTCTCAACTTAGCCTTCTCTGGGAGAGAACAGTCATTTTCTAGCATGGTCTGTGACCTCCCACTGAACCGCCGGCCATCTCTGGAAGTTTCACTTCCATGGTTTTCTGTGTCACAGGGTTTTGAAAACTGTGTCTGTTCTATGGTTTTCTGTGCCATCGGGTTTTGAAAGCTCTCACTGTAACCTTCCTGAGGTCAAGTCAGTACAGCTGCTAAGGTCTGGCTGACTCTTGCTGCTGCTAGTTATTCTGATTCCACCCTCTCTGGTTTTATCCCTCTGTCTTTTTCTTCAGTATTGCACACTCTGCTCATTGAAGTAGCTTCCTTTTTCTCTTTCTCCTTCCTGTCCTTTTATCCCTCTCTCAGAGTGAAGATATTTTTATTTATCCCTTAGGGAACTATAATTTTGACAGAAAATTACTAGCTTTCCAGCCATGCAGTTAGGGAGGCACACCCAGGAAACAAACCTCACATCCTGGCGTTTCATAGCTTTTAACAACAATTCCTTATCTTGCCTCCTGTGCCTACTTTTCTCTTTTATTCTCAATTTCAGAAAACAGTAACATGAACTAACAGGTGGTTGAAGCCTCAAACCTGAAAGTTGCCCCGTGTCTGCCATTTGCCTTACACCCACTACGCCCTCCACATCAGGTCTGCCGCTGTTGTTCTCTTTGTCCCCAAGTACCCTGCCCCCCAACATTGTAGTCCTCAGTACTCCAATGGGTGCTGCCATTCAGCCCGGTCTCCACTCTCATGCCATCAAAACCGTGCCGCTGATCTTTGGAAACATGATCATGCCATGTTTATAATAAAAATTCACTCAGGCTCTTCCATGTCCATGTAAAACAAAAAGTCCTTGATGCAGCAATGAAGGACTAGTCTCTAACTACTTCTTCTGCCATTTTTTAAAATATGATTTATTCTTGCCATAATCAACGGTTAGTTATTCTCATAGAGTGCCATGTATTTGCAAGTGTCCCCTCTGTCTTGATCAGCTACACTTCATGCTTCAAAACTACAGTGAAGGGGGACACGTTCTCCAAGAAAGTTTCAGAAGGGTGAGGTATCCCCTCACCTGTGCTTGCTTGGCATTCTGCTTTTAGCTTTAATGTTAGGCAGATACTGCATACTTTTCCAGACTGTGAGCTCCTTGAAAGCAGGAAATGTTTTCATCCCCAAATCTTTAGGGTTAGCATGATGCTTGGCTATATGCCCAGGCACTACGCTAGACCTACAGATGCTGAAACAGGTAATATTGAACAATATGACATGAACATTGCTGGTCTTTATTAAGACTCATATATGGTTAACTCATTTAGCCTGTAATTTATCACTTTTTTTTTTTTTACATATCCGAAAGCCTTGAGGTTGCAATTAAATGGTTTTTAATCTTTCACCTGTATGGACGATTAAATCTGAAATTTGAGAATGGAGTTTTTATGGTACAAAGGACATCAAAGACAAATGGTCTATTCTACCAGAGAACATTCAAATTTAAAAAGGCATGGAAATAGGTCCCTAATTATGCTGCCCTTTTCATAAGCTGTGTGACCAGCTAACATTGCAAAAGACAATTCTTTTTTTTTTTTTGGCATGGGCAGGCTCTGGGAATTGAACAAAGGGCAATTTCTTCTGAGAAATCCTGGGCATTTCAGATCATTGCTGAAAGAAACACTACATCACCCAATTCTGGGGCCACCATGGTGGGCTTGCTACTAAGTAGGTTCACTAAACTTTGTCCGTGTGTTAAAGACGCCAGCCTGCATTGAGGCATAGGAGGGACCAGTGGTATAGTTCCTAAAATCACATTAGTGTCCATTATCCTGTTGTTCCTATTTCCATCAACTGATATAGAGATCAAGGTCAGATATTGGACATTTTGATGGAAGTTGTGGCTTGCTTTCTTTTAAAGTACTACTCCAAAGGGACTATCTGTCTCTTAGGATTTTTTTGTTTTTATTTTTGCTTTTATTCCTGCAAGTTTAATTGGGATGAGATGAACAACCATATGCATATTTTCAACTCCTTAAGAAAATCCTCAAAATCTTGAATATACCTTCGTCACTGAGTAAATTTTGATTTAAAAACATAAAAAGTCTTTATACATAGTACAGTGAAAGAACACTTCAAACAGACTTTGGCAGCATGTGTCTTTGTTTCTAAATCTAAAGTTTTTAAACATAGCTTGGTACAACAGTTTGTTCAAGTTAAAATTCAGTTTGTGTCACTTTTGGAAATCTAAACATTGTTTCTCTGTCATATGTCTTTGAAATGATATCATATGTTCTGGAAACTCAATGGGATATATAGAGTGCCAGAACTTACTAGAGGGAAAAATGAATATGTATAAACATTATAGATATAGATATGATTCTATATAAACATAATTTCTTTCTCGTCACAGTAATGTCACAATTGGCAAATAATTGTGGATTTTAACTATCAGTGTGTGTGATAATAGGTAAATCTCTATTTTGTCTGCAAAGCTGTCACTCTGGGGCCTGGGAAATGTGGAACCAGGCTGAGTGGGTGGAGAACTAAAGAGAAACATGCTTGGTCACCCTGTTTAAAGACAGCCAAGGCCTGAAAGTGAGGTCACAGCTACTGCTTCACAGCACTGTTTTAGCATCCCTGAGAGCAAGCACAAAATGTGGTCCCCAAATATCAAGGCAGGGGCCACGGAGTCAACAGTTTTCCTCAGGCCAAAGCAAGACACCACCTTAGGAGGTTGGTAACCAATGGGCCAAGTTTACAGACCAACATGTTAGGACCAAATATTTAGGATTCTTGTAAAGAAAAGTGACAGAAGTCAACAGAAGCATTTTTTTTCTGAGGGAATCTATTGGTACACAAAACTAAAATGTCCATGAGTATATTTGACCTTATTCAAGACTCAGACACTGTCACCAAGGTATATATCTTGGCTTTGTTGGTTTGGCATTTGGCTCCATCGTACACATTCAGTTGCTGGAGTCAAGTTTCTCTCTTGTTTTTCAATCCAAGCCTCATATTCTTATGCTTCTAAGCCAGGCAAAAAAGAGCATCACTATTTCAACTCTTCATACAGAAGTTCTGGGTCTCATTCTGTCTGGATCAATTTAGTTAGTATACCCAAACCCTTAGCCTCTCACTATGACAAAAATAGCAGGATTATGCTTATTAATCAGCTTTAAATACATGCCCCACCCCTAATCTAAGGGTAGAGTCACTTCTCCCAAGTATAAAATCATATTTGAAAACTGACAAAATGAATCCTTTTCCAAAAAAAAGAAATGCCAGAGTTGTCATAAGATGTGCTTAGGGATTGATTAAATCAGTTAAATATTAAAAAAAAAAAAAAAAATCCACATAACCTAGGCCCAGATGGCTTTGCAAGTGAATTGTACCAAACTTTCAATTCCTATTGTTGAAAGTTGTTTCAGAAGATTGAAAGTGAATCAAAGCTGGTCAGTTCATTTAATGAGGTGAGTTTAATGTTAATTCTATAGCTAAATGAGGGCAAAAAGGGGAAAATCATTATAGGCAGGCATGTTTCACATGTGAATGTAGATACCACAATCCAAAGTAATAGATTAGCTAAGCAGATCCTATAGTGTATTATAAATAATGAATTATGATCAAATAGGCCTTATCACAGGAAGTATGGTTGTTTTCATATTTAATATAGTCTGTCAGAATGATTCATCACACTATTGGATCAAAGGAAAAAAAAATAAAATTATCTTAATAGATGCCAAAAAAGCATTTGATAAGTTTCAAAACTTGTTTATGAAAAAAAATATATATCTCAGGAAGAAAGGATTAGAATAATACTATCTTAATTTGGTAAATATTATGTACTGAAAAAATTCCTACAAAAATAAATGACATTTCATGGAGAAATTTAGGACAAATTTCGTAAGATTAGGAACAAGAAAAAGATAATAGATCAAGGACAACACTTTACAAATAAAGAAGTGGAAGGACTAGAATAAAAGTGATAAAGCTTATATTTGCAGACGAAAGACTATTTATCTTACAAAAATACACATAAACACACAGAATTAACAAACTATTAAAACTCTTGGGAGAATTAAGCAAGGTCCTAGCTACAAATCAAATTTTAATAAGTCAATAGTATTTATAGCTACCTGAAATAATAAACTAGAAATTATAATGGAAATTGAAAGCAACAAAATAATGTATCTAGAAAATAACTTAACCAAGTTTATACAAGACTTTGATGGGAAATGTTAAAACTCTAATAAAAACAAAATAGGTGGGCGGGCCACGGTGGCTCAGCAAGTAAGAATGCTTGCCTGCTGTGCCCAAGGACCCGGGTTCGATTCCTGGTGCCTTCCCGTGTAAAAAACAAAAACAAAAACAAAAACAAAATAGGTGATTTGTATAAGGAAAGAGTTCATGATCCTAGTATGCCATAATTTAATATCAAAATTATGTCACATCTCCCTAAATTAAGCTCAACTACAGTCAGATCTCCTCAGAAAAATTACTAAACTTAATCTAAAAATTTTATGAAAGAATAAAAATTCATGAGTAGCTGAATTGACTTAAGAGGAAGAAAGCATAAGGATTTGTCCATGAATATTAAAATACAATATAATATTAAGTCATACTAAATTTTTTTAAAGGTGAAAAAAGGTGATATGTTGGTACAACTGACACACAGACATGAACGAAGGGCTCAGAAATAACTAATGTATATGGGAGACTTCTATATATCACAAGGAGTGGCACCACAAAACTACAAGGAACCAAATGGATTTATTAGTAGGTGATACTGAGAAAATTAGCTTACTGTATGGAGAAAAAGAAAACTGAATGGCTATTTAAAGCCATTTGCAAAGGTGTGTTCCAGGTAAATTAAATACCCCGGTGTGAACCCTGAAATTATAAATTGAATAGAAGAAAATTTAAGAGAATATCTTTGTGATGGATGGGGTGAAGAAGGCCATCTTCAACAGCATTTTGCAAGCACAGTCTTCAAATGAAATGTTGATGAATTTGATGACATCACTTAAGAGATTTCTGCTCAATGAAGGATACCATGAACAACATTAATAAGCATGGGTGTAATGGGGGAAGATATTTATAACATCTAAAATGCAACAAAGGATCAATATGTAGTATACAAGGAGTTTCTAAAAATCATGAAAGAGAAAGATAGCAGCTGTCAATAGAAAAAAGGCAAAGAATATGAATAGCCAATTATAGAAGAAGAAACCCCTAATGTACATGAACTCAAAATATTTTGTAATTAGAAAAATGCAAACTAAAGCAATTATGAGATGCCATCTCTTGCCTATTAAACTGCAGAAATTTAAAAAGTTGGGTAACACCAAGTGTTGGCATAGATTTGTGGATTTAGGAAGCCTCATGCAGTGCTGTAAAAGTTTATCCTGTTGTGTCAACCTAGGGAGCAATGTGGTGCTATTTAGTAAACCTAAAATATAAAAGATAGTGACTAGGGAGCAATGTGGTGCTATTTAGTAAACCTAAAATATAAAAGATAGTGACAGTACTTTTGGGTGTATGTCCTCAAACAGTTCTCACACAGGTGTATGAGGAGAAGTGTATCAGAATATTTATTGCAGTATTTTTTTGTGTGAATGGTGAGTGGGCAGACATCTCAGTGTACATCACTGGAAAAGTGGATGGGTAGGATATAGTGGATACCAAGGAGTATTATGTAGCAGTTAGAAACAATGGATTAGATGTGCATATGGCAACATAGATACATATCATTTTCAGAACTGGTGGTGGGGCCAGAAGGATGCATGGATTTTGTTTTATATAGATAGCATTGGGCAACATGTCAACCAATGCCAAAAGAAAGCAGGAAGCAGGCATACCATTCCCAAAGGAAGGCAGAATGGGTTCTGCCTAGACAGTATTGGCAAATGTCAGTGTTTTGGTTTGCTAAAGCTCCCAGAATGCAATATACCAGAAGTGGAATGGCTTCTATAAAGGGAATTCATTAAACAAGTTTACAATTCTAAGGCCATTCAGTTCTAAAGCATGCAGGGAAAGAGACCTTGACTCAAGAAAGACTGATTGGAATGGAACACCTCTGACAGTTGTGAAGACATGTCAGTTGTGAAGGCACGTGGCTGGTGTCTGCTTGGGTCTTTGGCTTCTTGTTTCAAACAGCTTACCTGGGAGCATTTTCTTTCTGCATCTCCAAACATCTGGGTCGTGTGTTGGCTCTCGCTTTTTCTAAAATGGTTCCCTCTTAAAGGACTCCAGTACCCATATCCATGGAAACTACTAATTAAAAGGTCTCACTCATGATTAGGTGGATCACATCTCCATGGAAACAATTCAATCAAAAAGATCGCACAGAACAATATTGAATGAGAATTAAAGAACATGGCTTTTCTGGGTTATGCAACAGTTTCAAACCAGTACAGTCAGTAATAGTCAAGGTGTCAGAATATCAAATATAGGCTAATAGAGTGTATTACAGGATTGTATGAATACCGTTTTCAGGCACAGGGTGTGGACATCTTTTATCGTTATTATGAAATTGAGAGCCACTCAAGAATCTGAGCCTAAAAAGTGGAGAAAATGACTAGCTACTTAAAATTATGGAGAAGGTTTGGTAAGCATTTGCAGAAAGTGGGTTCTGAAATATTCAATGTGCCATAATAAGCCAGAAATTATAATCGTGTTGCATTTAGACATTTCTCTCCCTCCCTCACAACGTGTATTTGTTTCAGCGTAGTGGTTTCTCTCTCTCCTTCTCTTCTCTTCCTGGTTCTTTTATATGCCTTTTAATATTTCTATATAGTCATTCACATCTCTTGGCTCTGTCCTTTCACAGATTTTTTTTCACTATATTGATCTATTTTTCCTATGTAATTTTCCCTTTTTACTCTCTATATTAAAAAAAAAAATTATTGTCTCATTATCCTTTTGCTACTTTTTTTGTGTTCCTAGCAGCTGCACAGCCTCTGTCGCCATTTCTTTCTATCAAGAGATTGCTTTTCCTCAGCCTGCAGATTTGTCCTGTACACCTCCCACACTCTGTTTCTAATGTGGCTTTGGGAAGAAAAAGGTAGGAGTGATTAAACTACTAGGTTCCTTGATCTTATTTTCATGCACATATTTTGGCAATGTGAAATAAAGGTTCTGAAAAAAACAGGAAATCAAAAAAGTTTGCTTCTATTTACATTCCTTGTGCATTTTTTTTTTTTTAGTATTGCAGGTTGTTCTTTGATGACTTTACACAAACAGAAAGTTAATATTAATCATTAATTAACATCACATGTTGTCCTTTGTCTTTATCCTGTGATAAAGTCAGCGATGCCTTCATAGAGCCTCAGAAAAAAGCTTAGATATGAAAGTGTTACCTGATCCTTATTTCTAATATGTGAAAACATTTCCCAGAGCATGATTCAATAAAAAATAGTTCACTGTTCAAGCAGGGGAATGAATGCAAATAAAAATGGTTTGTTTTTGGAAATCCACCTCCAAAACCCACCACTTACCATTACTCCACTTTTCTCTGTAGGTTTATAAGTAAGTTACAGCCTATTTTCACCAATTCTGCCATCTTTCTACCTATAGAGTTGAGCAGCATTCTCTCAGAAGAAATTTTTTGTTATTAGTTCTTTATAGTAGTGAATGGGAAAAAAATCTCTTCTTTGACTCAGCATATACTGTTCCTTAGGAGGGAGGGTTGTATATTATATCAAACTCAGTAGTAGGCTGGTAAATGTTTAACAACCGACTCTCTGAAAAAAAATTATTGTAAATTTTCATGACATAACATGTGTGTAGTATACCAAAAATAATGAAATATACAATACACTTTGTTGTAAATTCCATGTAGCCAGTTAAATCTAACTGAATAACTTTGACTGCTTTTCCAAACTCTTGTGTCTATAAACCTATGGTTGCAGTTGATGAATGAGTGTAGTTTTGACATGACTGTTGCTTGATATTTTTGTTTAGAGCAACAAATGAGGTGAAAATGAAACAACAGAGTTATACGTCAGACTTCGCATTTTCCTCAATGACACGAATGAATTCTTTGCCGAATTAAGCAATGTTTTGAGTGCTGGAAACAATTTCCTCAGTTTTTTGTTTGTTTGTTACGTGCTGTTCATAATGCAATGACAACAAACAACACATTTTAATTCCCATTATGAATATTTTCACCATCAGTTTCTTAAGATTAGATGAGCAGCAAGACAATAAATCATCCTCTGATTTGAAGCCTTTGTCAGTTACCATGGTGTAAATACTTTGACCATAGCTGACTCCAAACCACCTGCTCCAAACATCACTGAATAAAGAGTTGGAAAGAATGGACAACAGAACATTATTCTATAGTATTTTTATCATGAGGTTTCAGTGATGTAAAAACCTCTGAAGTTGGTAGATTTTTGGAAATAATGAGATTTGAGCATGATTACCTTTGCTTTTAATGTGTTACTTAACTATGTTTATATAACTTAGTTTTTCATAATTAATGTTTTCAAAAGCTGCCTTGCAAATTTGTTGAAAATCTAACAGTATTGGTTTTTACAAGCCAGTTCAATCCAGCTCCAGTGTACCATACTGGTTCTCCTTCCAGGAATCTCCTCCTCTTGGGATGAAACACAGACAGAGGCTTTTTCAGAGTCCTGCATTGTAGCTTTCTATCCTTCTCACCCCTTGGTGTATATGGGATCTTCTAAAAACAAGGCTTCAAGTGACTTTGAATAATTATCACCCTATATACCTAAGGTACCTCAAAACATTAGACGGTTCCCATATTATACACAACAAAATACAAATACTTTACATAATATTTATGAAGCCACTGTTTACAAACTCTTGCGGTGTGTCAGTCACTGAGTCGAACCTGGTGACCCATTTACTTGGAACTTCCATCTAGGTGGAAAACAAGCATAGACAAATAAATAATGGCAAGCTACAGCTGTTTTGATGACACAGATAGTTGCCTGTGACTGAGAATCACAGGAAGAAGTTAATTAGGTGGTATAGTCTAAAATTGCCTCTCTGGGGAGGTCATTTTAAAAAGAGATATGAAGGATTCGAAAAAAACTCTCATGGCAGAAGGGCTAGCCTATGCAGAGGCCCTTGCAGTAACAGAAATGGACATGTTTGAGAAACTGAGAGAAAGACAGTATGGCAAGAATGACTTGAGTGAGAGGGTAGGGGTGTGCTGTGAATTAAGGCTGGAGGTAATGGAAAAGCAGAAAAGCAGATGGTACCAGTTCCCAATGAAGTCATTACCTTATTAATATTAATTCAGCACACATTTGAGAGGTAGCTATCTTCTGTGCATTGTACCCGTGGAACACAAGGGTAACACCATAGATCAAGTTAGTTCCTGTCCACCTGGAACTTAAAATAGGCAAGAATTAACTTATATAATTGCTATTAAGAAAAAGTAATTGAATTAAATTAAGTATTCAGGTTCTGTATTATGCCCTTAATAACTCTGAGGAATTTCTCTTTGCTGGGCTGTTAGCATTCCTTTCTTACCTAATGAAGGATTTACTTTTACACTAGACAGTAAGTGGTCTGGAGTATAGATTTTGTGTCTGCCTCTGTAGACACAAAATTTAACTCTGTCAGTTAAATCCTGACTCTACCACTTTCGAGCTACGGGATCTTCACCAAGTAGTCAGTATTTCTGTGATTCTTGCATGCTTTTCAAAGTATGGATAATAGTGTGACCTCCTTCATAGGGCTACTGTGAAGATTACACGAGATGATGCATATAAAATGGTAAAAGAGGCTCTGGCACAATGTAAGTGCTCAATAAATGTTAGTTATCACAACTTACATAGACCATCATTCTCTAAAATGTGTTCTCTAGAATAATTTTGTAGGATGTTAACAAATGTAAACAGTTCCTCAATTAAATAAGTTTAAGAAATGCCCATTTAAAAGAGAAACATTTCTCTTTTATTTAAGACTTCTCTCAGAACCTTTAAACTGCTAATATGAGAAAACATTGAGACAGATATACATTATTTCTCAATTTGATACATTATTGTTCTTCTACCCTTTTTCCTTAAAGTTTCTCATTTGACTAGTATATATTGAAATATATTTTGAAGAAATGTTGCTCTTGACCATTTTTCTAGTTACCATTTCATAATGGTTAATATTTTATGGATTGGGCACCATTTTTAAATGACTACTCCATATTATATATTCTTTATAAGAATTATAAAGCAACAACAATGGACTCTGGATGATTTAAGAAAAGAGAGTTTATTGAAAGGCTTTGAGGGAGTTCAGGCATGTAAGGAAGATTGAAAAAGTAATTTGAGAAGGGGAAATTTATCATTTTGGAAGCTGTACTAGTTAGCATTTGCTGTGAAACAAACCACCCCAACATTTAGTGGCTTAGAACACTTTATTTATTTCGCGTATAATTCTGTGTGTTGGCGGTTTGCTCTGGGCCCAGCAGGTGCTGGTTTCACCTGCGCTCCCTCGTGCATCTGCTGTCAGCTGCTCTTCAGCTTTGCCCTGCTGGGGCTATTGTGGCCTTTTTCGTGCAGCTCCGGTTTTGGCTTTGGCTTTCTACCAGCTGAGGAACCTGCCTGGGCTGGTGTCTCTCATCATGAAGCAGAATAACCTGGACTCCAGCAGTGGGTTTCAAGAGCAACAAGACAGGGCAAGCCCCAGTCCACGTGAGCTTTTCAAGCCTCTCCTTGCGTCATATATGCTTATATCCAGTTGGTCAAAGGAAGTCAAATGACAAATCTCAGAATGAAAGTGGGAGGGAACCCAATATTACAAGTTATCCAAATAAATAATGGGCAAAGGATTTCAACAGGCATTTCTCCAAAGGATGTATACAAATGATCAAAAAACACATGAAGTGCAAATTGAAACCACAATGAAATGCCACTTCACAGCCACTAGTATGGTGACAATCAAAAAGGTGGGCTGTAAGTCTTAGAGAGGATGTGGGAAAATCGGAACCCTTATACATTGCTGATGGGAAGGTAAAATGGTGTGACCTCTTTGAAAACAGTTTCGACAGTTCCTCTGAAAGTTATGAATGAAATCCTCTGTCCACGCAGAAACCTGAACATGAATGTCATAGCAGTATTACTCATAATGGCTAAAAATCAGAAACAAACCAGCTGTCCATCAACTGATGAAAAGATAAACAAATTGTATAATACCCATGCAATGAAATATTTTTCCGTCTGTAAAAAGAATGAGGTACTGCTACACACTGCACCATGGATGAACCTTGAAAACATTATGTCAAATGAAAGAAACTATCAGAAATGTCTGGAATAGGCAAATCCGTAGATACCTAATTTAGTGGTTGCCAGGGGCTGGGGGGAGTTGGGAATAAGGGATGATTGTAACTATATATGGGGTGTCTTTGGGGGTGATTAAAATATCCTAGAATTAGGTAGTAATGATAGATGTTCAATTTTGTGAATATACTGAAAACCACTGAATTGAAAGCTTAAAAAATTACTTGGTAAGGAGATGGATGTGGATACAGGAAAGGAAATAATTGCTGCCATTTATGTAATCAATCTATCATAGATGCCTTCAGTCATATGTCATAGAAAAACCCACATTAATGATATTAAACTACATGGACATATTAACATCAAGTTTGTGGGTAGGAGGTTCTAAGGTCTCTTCTGCAGCTCCACAATATAATGATACAGGGTTCATAGCTCTGTGATTCAGTTAGCTTTATTCAGTTGGCCGTAAGTTGGCTACATTCTAGATATGTCCTTATAGTACTTTAACCAAAGGCAGAAAGCATATGATGGGTCAAGACAGTGAGCAGACTTAATTTGCATGCTGCATCCTTTTTCCAGGAAGGAAAAAGCTTTTCCAGAATTTACCAGTAGACTTCGCCTTATATCTCATTGACCAGAACTGGATCATATAGCCTCCCCCTAGCTTCAAGGAGTCCAGAGCAGTAATTTTCAGGCTTTTTCAAAGAAGGAATGGAAATAGCTAATGGCTGTTCAACTAATAGTATGTGTCAGTGGACTCAGAAATCTTGGACCCTGTCTCATGCGCTGTGTCACTCAGCTCAAGGGCTAGAGTCACAGCAGAGTCTAGTTTGCATAGCTTAGGATGTGTCATTCCCCCTTGACTAGAGAAGAAGAATGTTCTCTCATTTTACATTCAACGGACCAAAGATGGAATACTGATTCCCTCCCTGCTAAAAGTAAAATGCTATTCCCCAGAAGAGGAATGGGTGTAGAATAGTAAAACCCACCACCACATTAACAAATGTCCACCATCTTGGGGAACAGACCTTTTGAATGAGATGAGAATGATTTTGATTATTTTGAATATCTC
The DNA here is from genome assembly GCA_004026745.1 of Myrmecophaga tridactyla. Taxonomy (NCBI): domain Eukaryota; kingdom Metazoa; phylum Chordata; class Mammalia; order Pilosa; family Myrmecophagidae; genus Myrmecophaga; species Myrmecophaga tridactyla. The sequence goes on from PVIY010004705.1 coordinate 94,635, forward strand.
CTGTGCCACATCTGCTTATTCTCTGGCACAAAAGTTGATTTGGAGTTGAGGCAAACTTGATAAATTTTTAAAATCCAGAGATGATTTCTCACAAATGTGCTTTACACGAATGAATGGATCCTCTTATGGAGTTTCCCTTAGACCCACATTTGTTAGAATATTGGTCACACCTTGGAGGGGGAGCCTTATATCGAGCTGTGTATGAAGTGACCCTTCTTCCCCTACAGTGCAAGGAGGAGGAGATAATCCTGTTGGCAGTTCATCAGATTCTGTCTTGTGATATCTCTATTATGATCCTGGCCAGATTTTTCCATTATTTTATTGCTTGCAACTTTTCATGTCTGCCTGGTGTCCATCCCCGGCTAATTCAGCCAGCAGCTTGAGACTATATTTTCTCTTAAGCAGTTTTGTACATGGTAGGAGGAAAATACATATTTAATCTGTGATTACATAAGGGTTTAGCGGTATAGGGTTTCATCTCTTAGTGATTAAATACTCTTTTTCTTATTTAATAATAGCTAAATTGTAATAATAATGATTATTTATAGAGCCTTACCATATGCCAGGCCCAGTTCTAAAGACTTTACAGATAGCCACGTGGTTTATATGCACACAGGCAAAGAAGAGGACATGCAGTATGAGCCAGTAATGACCCATCAATGAGCCAGTAATGACTCAGTAGAGCCAAGTTTGCCTGGCGTGTTCTGTCTGGCCTCACTCGTGTCCTTCCCGTGGTTCCATCTTGATACTGGTGACTATGCTGTGATGAAAGCATCCCTCTACAATGTTTGTTGAATATGAGTCACGTATTTTACACAACCTCCCCTAACAGCTGCCCATGCTCACACACATGCACACACACACACAGACATATCTGCACAGGCAATCGAAAGTCCATCCTGTAAGGCAGAGCACAACCCAGTTTCGTTTATATATGGTTTGTTTCTTTCATTAATTCAAGTGTTCATTTATTTGTTAACACAACAAATAAGCATTGACTGCGTGTGATATGGCAGGTCATAAGGATCTCTATATAGAAATACATAGCTTCTTTCTTACCTGTCTCTAACTTGCCTGCCCTCCTGTTTGCACCATTTATTTTCCTTCTTTTCATGTTTGTTTGAAGAATGAGACTACAATTTTGCACACCACATGGTATGAGCTGCCTGGCTAAAAAGTGGGAGAAATGATAACATGGTACTATTAAGAGAACAATGGAACTAAGACATTCTATTGTACAAAAGCTTCCCTTCCCTCCTCATTGATTAAAAGGAAATACATGTAGTGGAAAGTTTGAGAAATAGAGAAAAACGTAGATGATGATACAATCTTTCGTAATCCCATTCCTAGTACCTACAGTTAATCTTTTTAGTTTCTCTTCAAGTTCCCTTTGTTTTGTTATGAATGCATGCATTTGTAACAAAATTAGGACTCAGTTATTTACATTATTTCATAATCTTCTTTTCCACTTAATGGAGCATCATCATCACAGATTTCCCACATTAAGGGTTTCATTTTCCACCATTCCTTCATTTCTTCATTCATTCAGAACCTATTTATTGAGAATTTAATATGTGATAGAATTTGATTTTAAAGGTGGCATCATAGTACATTAAAATGATTCATCTTAATTTATTTATCTAATTTCCTGTTACTGGATACTAATTCAAGCAATAGACAAATATTTATTGCACACTTATGATGTGCCTGGCATATTTTAGGTGCTGGGTATGCAGCAGTGAACTATACAGACAAGATGCTCTCTTTTTAGAAACTTATTGTGAGGGAAATGGTAGACAATCTCCAAGGAAACACAAGAGGAAGGTGCCTATGTCAGAGCTGAATCCATCAAATTTCTGTCTTCTTGATATTTGTCAAAACTTTTGGTCCATCTATGGACCATCTCTAATCTCATGTTCAGTGCTGATTTAGTTAAATTGTACTTCAATACTGGGGTTTCAACAGGATTTTTGAGCTGAGAGTTAATGTTTATGCTCCATCTGCCATCTTGAGCCAGAAGGCTTTCTTGGTTTATGATTAGAAATGGCTTTCCCTAAACAAATAAGTATGCTTCTATATTTCCTTCCTATTTATTTATTTAACTATTTATTTTGTATTTAATCTGACTAACATGTATTTTGATTAGTTGTAAAGATTGAAATAAATTTTCCCCCAAATAGTTTGAAATCCACCAAAATCATAACACATTATATGTATTCAATAAATTATAGCTGTTATGCTAATTATTAGTAGTCTCTGAATATTGTCTAGTGATATTTTATACTAGAAAAATGTTGCAAAGATTAATTATGTAGCATATTACACATTGTCCATAGACATGTTACATAAAGTATTTGGATTGGATATGGTATATGTTCAAGATGAATGGTAATTTTTTTTAATGTAATTCTTTGAAGCTACTTACATTGGAATTATTTACAGCATATTGGCAGTAGAATTTGTAGGAAGATAATAATTAGGAAAGTATTCCTGAGGAGTAGTGACACAAAATCAGACTCTTCAATATGTCAAGTCACAAATTAATGACATATTAATTTTTTAACTGTGAATAATATTTGTTTATGTTCTAGTAATGTTCTTCAAATCAATAAAATGAGGTATTTCATAACTAAAAAAGGCAATTATATTCTAAAGTAGGTTTAAAGATCCTTTTAGTAGATTCTGAAATAATGAAAATTCATTTCATTAACAAAGAGGGAAATTGGAAAGAGATGCTGAACATAAATAAGCTACTTATTAAACATTCATTCAGCTATTGTTTAATTGCCTACCCTGATCCTGGACTTCTCCAAGGTTTTGGGCATTCAGCAATGGACCAAACACATATGGTCCCTGCTCGAATGAGCTCATGTTTATGTGAGTAAGGAGATAATCTACATATATTATAATATAATATAATATACTATTGAGCAGAGCCCACAGGAGTGAATATCCTGTGGGATATCCATAGGAATATTAGGTGGAAGAATATTCTAGATAAAGCGATAGTAAGAACAAAGGCCCTGAGGCCAGCTACACTTGGTAGCTGACTACCAAGAGCCAAGACTGAGGGGAGAGTAGCAGTTAATAAATTAGAGAGGTGACCAGAACAAAACCCATGTGGTTATCTGTTGATTTTGTGAATAAGCATATTCATGGTTTAACTAAAGTTTTCTAGAAGTAATAAGTTCAAGATACTCTGATGAGACAACAATGGAAATTCCCACAGTGTTGCAGACAATGAGAATTTAGGCTTTGGGAGATCTGGAGCTTCTATATTGGGGAAGTGAGCTTCTCTAGTGTGAGCAGTCTGCCAGAGTCACCATAAACATTTAAGTGTTCAAATGTGTCTGGGCTGTAACCTCTACAGGGAAAGGAAATCCTGATTTCTAAAAATAAACACTGCATTTATTTTAAGAGTCAAAGGGAAACAGCCTGTCCAAGTAAAAACAGGTAATTGAAGTGTTTTAATTATGGAATTCCCTTCCACGAAATCATGAATTATGAAGAGACCATATTTTCAAACCCAAAGATAGATAGAATTTTCTGCAAATGTTTCAGATAGTTTTTAAAACCTCCTTTGTTTTGTTTTCAGTACTACCTTGTTTGGAAATGTTAAAGAAAAATAAAGTAATAGTTAGCTAATTCCTTTAATGCTTTTGTAAGGTAAAAGAGCTTGCATTTTGTGACTCAATTATTCATGCGATCAATAATATTTATTGAATATCTACTGTATGCCAGGCTCTATTCTATATCTAGGCTCTTGGGATGCAAAGAGAATAAGTTGGGGAAAAAAAAAAGCCCCTGCTCTAAGGGATCTTATAATCTAGTTGGGAGATGGGTAAGAACTATTTCTAATTAAGGTAGTTAAGTCATGTAACTTCAGATTATGATGATTACTTTGAAGAAAATGGAAGCAGAATACAAAATATGAGTTGGAGGAGCAGTTAGGATGGTCAGAGAAAGCCTCTCTGAGGAACCGACATGAGCAAAAATGAAAGAGTTGGTCATGTGAATATGGAGACAAGAATATTCTGAGCAGTCCCTGAGGCAGAAGTATTTACCACGGAGTTTAAAAACAGTAACAGACCAGGGTGGGGAAATAGTAGTAAAAGTGAGAGCAGAGAAGTAGTGGAAGTGAGAGTCTTGAAAGCTCTGGTTATGACTTTGGCATGAGTCTAAGTGTGAAGGGAACCATTTGATCTGAAATGTTTTTAAATGGTGCTCTGGTTCCTGTGTAGAGTAGATAGTGGGGGGCAAGAGTGTGAGCAGGTGGCTTGTGCATTTATTACAATTTGAGTGAGAGATGGTTGCTTGGACTAGAGATATAGAACTGAGATAGCAAATTTCAGATTTGCAATATATTATATCTTAAGGTACAGCCAACAGGATTTGCTGATGGGCTAGATTTTGAGTGAGAGAGAGAGAGAGAACTCAAAGATAATTCCAAGGTTTTTGTCCTAAATTTCACATGTTCGTGCCATTTCCTTAAATGGGGAGCAGTGAGGAGGAGCAGTTGGAGCCTGTTCTACTTTGCTAGCTGCTGGAATGCGATATACCAGAAACAGAACAGCTTTTAAAAAGGGGGAATTTATTAAGTTGTAAGCCCACAGCTCTAAGGCCATGAAAATATCCCATCTAAAGCAAGGCTATAGAAATGTCCAATCTAAAGCATTCAGAGAAAGATATCTTAGTTCAAGAAGGCTGATGGCATTCAGGGTTTCTCTCTCAACTGGAAAGGCACATGGCGAACATAGCCATGTCTGCTAGTTTTCTCTCCCGCTTCTTGTTTCATGAAGGGTATTGTGGTAGTTAGATTCAGTTGTCAACTTGGCCAGGTGAACGTGCCTAGTTCTTTTGCTGTGGACATGAGCCAATGGTACGTGAACCTCATCTGTTGCTCATTACATCTGCACTCGGCTAAGAGGTGTGCCTGCTGTAATGAATGATGTTTGATTTAAAGGGCTGGTGCTTAAATGAGAGAGTTCAGTGCAGCACAGCCTAGGCAGCTCAGCATATCTCATCTCAGCACTCGCAGCTTGGCCCAGGCCTTTGGAGATGCAGAAAGAAATGACCCTGGAGAAAGTTCTTGGAACCCAGAGACCTGGAGAAAAGGCCAGTAAAGACCATCCTGTGCCTTCCCAGGTAAGAAAGAACCTCAGTGGAAAGTTAGCTGCCTTTCCTCTGAAGAACTAACAAAATAAATCCCCTTTTATTTAAAAGCCAATCTGTCTCTGGTGTGTTGCATTCTGGCAGCTAGCAAACTGGAACAGGCATCTTCCTTCTTCATCTCCAAAGGTCTCTGGCTGCGTGGGCTCTGCAGCTCATTCCAAAATGGTTCCCTCTTAAAGGGCTCTAGTGAGCAACCCCACCTGGAGTGGGTGGAGTCACAACTCCATGGAAGCCATCTAATAAAAAGTTGCCACCCACAATTGCGTGGGTCATATCTCCATGGGATTAATAAAAAAAAGGTTCTAAGCCAGCAATATTGAATGAGGATTAGAAGACATGGCTTTTCTGGGGTCCAAAATTCAAACCAGCACAGAGCCTGGCAATTAAAAGTTCTATTGTGGTTAGGCGGCTCCGCGGAGAGAAAGGAAACAGTAGCAGAGATTGAATCCAAACGACCGCACTCGCGCACTCGCCAGATCTGGAGAGTCTTCCAAAATTAAAGGAGACACGACATCTTTTGCTGGTGGGACCCGCAGGCAGACGAGCGCCACCTACTGGGCAGGATAAGAAAGGCAGAGCCCAGAGACTTCGCAGGAAAGTCTTTCAACCCGCCGGGTCTCACCCTCAGGGAAAACTGACGCAGGTGACTCCTTCCCCCTGGTAGGAGGCCAGCTTAGTC